>JAVTVY010039335.1:0-17333 GCA_036873755.1 Hanleya hanleyi | reverse complement strand
AGGTACTTGGTATGGAGGTGCAGCGGTTTCACCATCAGCTCAGCAAATAGGTTAGAACAACGGTTGGTCGAGCTGGGGTCTGAACAGCATGACTGAGTGAGGGGTTCTCTGAGGTTTGGTCGACAGCACTTTAAAAAACAGTGGAAATCTGTACTTACAACAAGTAGATGCCTAATCCACAATAGAACTAAAATACCATTAACGCCAATCGCTTACTCCTTTGATAAAATTATTGAAGAGCTTTTGATAATTCGATGGTAGACGAGAGAATTATTCCAGTGTCTCATGGATGAGGCCAGTTTGAATTCAGATTTTTGATGTGATAGATTCTTCTTCTGTTCGCTGTTTTTGGATGAGAATGTTGTGTGCAAAAATTTGTCACTCGTAGCCGTCTTTTAAAAAGGACAGATACACAACAAAATCTCTAAATTAACACCTTTAGGATTCGAAGCCCGTCGAGTATTCTGTCTCATTCCTTCACAACCACTTTACATACATAAATATATTTTAGATGACTGGAAAGATCACAATTCGGGCATTCTGGACAATGCAAGAGGTTTATTTCGACGGTTTTGTTGCAGTTAGAAACCAGATATTCTAATAACATAATGCCTTATTTGTATCGCTAATTTCACCTACTATTTTACAAGTGACGAGTCCAACATTTTGCATGTTGATAATAAACCTTTCAAACCAAAATAGCCCTACTCATTATTAGGTATATGGCGCTTAGAAAAAGTTTAAGGTCATATTAAAGTTTTTTTTAAACAAATAATCCAATAACTTCCAAAACAATACAACTTTTTGAGGAACTGGGACAAACTTTTTCGGACTGTAGTGTATATATTAAGCTTCCCAATAACTGGCCTGAATCAGATAAAAAAAAGCCATGTTTCAAGTCCAAGATTTTCATACGCCAAGGTTATACATATGGCGCTTCGATCGACTCTACGTTGGCATCCGGGTTATTCGGGGTGCCATTGTGAAAACGTTCTAAAAAGTATTCTACATACAAGGGCGGGGATGTTTCTGCCTATTGCGAGAGGTATACAATACTGACTCGTGTATGTATCAATGCATTCACACCACGAAATAAAACAGGTTGAGACTTTTTGGCCCCCAAATTGATGATGAAATAATCATGACAAAAATTTCACCGTCATACTAAAGATACTGCGTAGCCATGTAATAATATAAAGGAATGTATGTCTAACTTCTAAAGTATTCAGGCGGCTAAACTGAACGACCATCCCATAAGCTGAATGTATTCACCCATCACATGTGCCGACTTGTATATTATGCATATAGCATCGAACTGATCAGGATCGTAGTTAGGGGCCGATAACTCTTGACTGTTATATTAAATATATTCTACACACGCGGTGACCTTTGACCCGCAAGTGACCTTTGACCAGGACGTGAACTTGGACCGGAAGTGACCTGACCGGAAGTAAATTCCCCTTCGCGTGACTTCATCGGGGAAGGGCGGGGCGGGTCTCGTTTATTCATGTATCCCCTGGATTCAACCTGGATATTTCTGTTAATTGGAATAATTCATTAACCCAAGCGAAAATTTCAAATTAGCATGTCAGTATCTAGCTAAGATTCATAGCGTCTCCCTTCCCTCACCGCTATGCCGACGACAAATACATTTTCCTGGTGGTAATTCGAACATCTCCATGGCGCACTTATTATTACCTTTGCGCCCTATTGGACCTTCATTAACTTAAGAAAAAGGGCCGCCATGAATACAAATACCATAATCGATGTTGTGATCATCATCCCCTGTATACACGGGGTCTATTATGACGGAAATGCCCATCTTCTTGACCCTCGATTTCAGGTGATTTTGAGGCTCCATAGGGATAATTTTAAAGTCTGTAATTAATTTTTGACGGACGAATGGCCATTTAGTCTGCCATTTCTGTATTTTTATTCATTTTCCATTTTCTCAAATTAATGAAGGTCCAATAGGGCGCAAAGGTAATAATAAGTGCGCCATGGAGATGTTCGAGTTACCACCAGGGAAATGTATTTGTCGTCGACATAGCGGTGAGGGAAGGGAGACGCTATGAATCTTAGCTAGTCAGTATTCGAAAACAGTGATATTTGCTTCGACGCCCAATCTCAGCTCAGGCCTGAGATAAGGAGACATTGGTTTTCGTGCTAGGATGGTACTGGAAGGTCTCGGTGAACTAGATCTCTGTTCAATCCGATGACTGGATCTCATGTTGCAAATTGGCATATACAATGCATGGATAAGTTGACATCCTAATGAACACAAACGATAGCACCATATTTTGTGTATTTCGATCCACCCGATGAACCTATAGAAGGTATGCATTTGTCACAGTTGTCACAGCGAAACAGCTCACCAATTACCAATATACGAGTTGTCAGAGCATTTCTATCAAAGCTCTCTAGATGTGTATCTAATACCGCTTATGCCGGTGCTAGGGGCCGTGTGGTCATATCATCCAAGTTGCCGCATGAACAGGTACAATAAAAGCGTACCTGAGATACAACACATATCACGAATCTAACGATTCGTGGTATGTGCTTTAGAATAGGTTAACCGAAAGACTATACTGTTAAGTCATGTGGCTCTGTCAGTATGTCGGCACCTCTCCCCACTTCCCTTATATGTGTTGTAATTTTAACCTGTATATGGCGAGATTCTGCTAGTGGACGTTTCGTCCCCGAGGCCCGCCCCCTGTACAGACCTTTTCGTCTTTGATATATGTTGGTATTTGTGGGAAGTTGATGCTGGGTCGACATCGGGCCTTACAGACTAGTCTTTTGTGTTAAATACCGTCATTTTCATCTGACGACGATACAGCTCACCAATCCCCAGTGTACGAGTTGTCACAGCGAAACAGCTCACCAATTACCAATATACGAGTTGTCAGAGCATTTCCATCAAAGCTCTCTAGATGTGTAACTAGTACCGCTTATGCCGGTGCTAGGGGCCGTGTGGTCATATCATCCAAGTTGTCACATGAACAGGTACAACAAATCGTACCTGAGACACAACACATATCACGAATCGTTAGATTCGTGGTATGTGCTTTAGAATAGGTTAACCGAAAGACTATACTGTGAAGTCATGTGGCTCTGTCAGTATGTCGGCACCTGTCCCCACTTCCCTTATATGAGTTGTAATTTCAATGAAACCCATACATATGTATCTACTCTTCAAATTCCAATGACTGTGAACAAAGATGTCCACCTCGGAATCCTAACGACATGGCGCCCTCGGAAACAAAACTTGAATTTTATAAACCAGAGCAACGGCGTGATCATGACTGTCCTCATCTAGAACCCGATTACTTCGCGTTCGTGGCTACAGAGCCTGATAGGCTGGGGCCTCACCGTAAGCGGAGATATTCTCCTTTGGAACCCGACAACCATCAATGGTGGGAGGGAAAGAAAGAATCTGATACTGCGGATCGTGATTGTAAAACCACGGTGACCGAAAAAAGAGGTCCTCCACGAAAACATGACAATTCAGTCCATTCGCACAAAAGAGGAGACTTTGATGAAGCGGAGACCGGGCGTGGACAAAGATATCCCGACGACATTGGATACTTACGGAAGGAGCATGGATTTGACAGAGGGAAGTATGAGCACGAGCAGGGCATTCGTCCTCGGAAACCCAAAGGTTCCGTTTTCTCAGACACAGACAGCAAGTTCCATGTTATTGAACGCGACAGACAACAAAGTCATACTCCTGGGGAACCCGATCACACCGACCCCTCGGACGGAAAAGAGCAATCTGATCCACCAAAGTGTGAGTGTGAAGTCCGAAGATGCGAACTCGGGGGTACTTCTCGGAAGCATGACGACTATGTCCTTTCGGACGAGGCAGACGAAGAAAAATATAGACGTGAGCATAAAGAGGAGCGTTCTGTCGATCGCGAGATAAAAGACAAGGGGCCTTCTTCGAAACCAGTGAGTTCTGATTCACTTGGCATTAAAAAGGAGATCCAAGCAGATCACAAGAATGGACAGATAGCATTCACTCCACGGGAGTGGTCAGGAATAAAACCGACAATTCAACGACTCAGCTCCACAGAAGGCTCCGAGGAAATTGGACATGCTTATTCTGCAAAAAAATGGAAATCTTTGCTCGTGATTGCGTGCTCAAATTCACGTTCAATCAAGTGAAGCGCCAGGACAGTCGTAAGAAGGGTGTAAAATTTTTCCGAGGGAAATCTGTGTCATCGAGGTGGATGAGCTGTTAGTATGTCCTTTCACATCGATAGGGAGCCAGGTGATGGAGAAAATGTCGGTGTATCATTCAGCATTGACGGAATACCAAATCACACAGATGAGCCTTCGAGGCGTGACCTACGCGTCGATGACAGAGTCTTGACAACTACCAAAGCACGGAATGAGGGAACCATGACTATCTATTACAACAAGTTGGCAGATATTTCGGATCTCAAGTTGAAGGGTGGCAACCTGACTGAACTCCCTAAACCCAGCGTAATAAGGAAAGCTGTGGCAGAATCTGTAGAACAGGAGAAACTCCATCGAGACTCCGTTCAAGAGCTTGTGTTGTTGAAGGAAGCATTTGACGATGATGATGACCCCACCAATCGATACGCCGGATATATCCAATATATATGCGTGGCCCCATTTACCCTCATGATGTTCTGTTCAGGACAGCTAGCTGTCACTTGTATTGAAGACAGAAAAGGGTGTGGATCTATAATTTGGATGCAACAGGGAAAGTAGTGAGACGCATACCAAATCAGAGACAGCCGTACCTGTATTCACTGGTGATCAAACCAACGGACTCTCCCCCGATTTCTGTTCGCGACATGATCACAACCGACCATACCATTGTTTCAGTGGACCACTTTCTCGTGTTTTTCAGAAGGGCTCTAATAGTGCGGAATCCGTTATTCAAACCTCGAAAAATTGAAACCGATTGGAGCTATACCCTGATACAGAGTTCCCTGGATGCTTTCGACAACACGAACAACGTAAAGAAATACCTGAAAAAAGCATTCAACATCTGCAATCAACTTCAAGAGGAGATAGAGGAGTTCACAGTGGTGCACTTGTGCGTGGCACCTATGACGAAGTCATTCAGTAGAGCTATGAAAAAAATTACGGAGAAAAGAAACAACCAACACAAATTCCTTATGAGGTGCTTCGCCATATTGTCTAATGAAACCTGCTTGAGAGAAAGCCTGAATGACATGGAAAACATATCGAGGGTGACACTGTCCTCAGAAGAGACGGACACTCAGAAGAAAGCACTAAGGCATCTTCGGGAGCGGTACTCAGTCATGGGGGAGACTTGTATGGAGACAGATTTAGCTGACGAAGAGGAAACCTGCTCTCGGAAAATGATATATCCATCAAGACGGCGTCCCCGTGGACATCCTTGTTCGTCAGCGCCAAACAAGAAGTGGAAGAGGAACTCACAGACCACAAATCTTTAAATAACGCAGATTACTTCTCCCCAGCCGCCTTAGGCGTCATGCTAGATCGGTTTCTACCGACATTTCCACTTTGGAGTGGCCTGCTCCTCGGCAACCTCCAAACGTACCGTACAGGAAGGGACAGAAGTTAGATGAATACGTCGTGGACGAAACAAGAGATTCAAACGCCTTTGTTGACCAGCTGAACTGGTTTCAAAAATAAAGAGGAGCCTCAATGGTCGACTAAAGGAGGCCGAAACTCCACAGATAAGAGGTACCACAGCAAAGAAGGTGAAAGTAGAATGCATCGATGCCAGTGTGAAACAGTGGTCAAAAGGTAACCAGAAAAATAAAATATATTCACCAGCCCCCCCCCCCCAATGAAGATAAGGCGTGATTCTAAGAAAGACAAAGTCGAAGAAAAGACAACCCAGAAAGACAGTGCAACAGCAAGAAACGTTCAAAAGTCTGTCAGTAAAGCCACAGAAGAGAAGATAACAACCCACAAGACCTGTCAACAAGAAGTGGACCACGAATTTACAGGGCCGACTCGACGGAATACCTACCCACCAGTTCCAAGATGGGGAGGTGAAGGCCTTGGTTGTTCGTTGGTCAACACGTGCACGGTCACCATCGACAATTTCTTGACCATTATGCATTTGACGGCGTTGGAGAGGCCAAACAGTATCAACCTACGTAGGGAAATATCACCTTACTGCAAGATAATCGGAACTTTGATTTTTGCTTATGAAGGAAGAGCAGTTCACCGATGCTAAGATAGCCTGGATTACATTGAATAGAGAACTTTCGTCAACAGCGTTGATATGTTCGGCAGCGAAGACGAGATGTTTGGTAGACCTTTGCAGCGCCTGGTGCGAACCTCCCTGGCGAGTGTATGTTCAAGTCCCTATTGTCCTGAAAAAGTTAGAGAACGAAAATTATCAGATCTCACACTCACACTGGTCATTATTTTATCCAGCATGACACAGTTCGAATATCATTTTCTCTAGAGTATGTAGACAGGGATGGCAGCCCTTCATTTGCAGAGGAATAGGCGTGGGCATTGCGGAGGATTAGGTGTAAGCCTCTTCATTTTTAAATTATAGTTTTTTATTGAATGTTGAAAAAAATGTCCAATTTACCCTCATAAAATATATTTTGATAAAGGGTGGCGGAACCCCTCAGACCTGGTTAGGTGGATAAACGTGAGTTTAGCATGAGGTATCTTTACATACATCAGTATTCACGATCAAAGAAGTCAAAGTACGTCAGAATGTACTAGAACCATCATTAAACAAACCAGGCCATTCAACATTACAGAAGGAAATAATAAACACACACAATGGTCGGAAAGTTGGCATGAAATGTTCTAGAACAATCTATTGCACATCTGGGCTTTTAATTTTTCCTTTTACTCACAGCGCTGCGCCAGAATGGTCCAAGACATCCACCATTCAACAAATGATAAACCAATGGGAATGTGCGACAAACAGTGGATGCCGGATTAAACCCACAAAAGAGACGATCCCTGCTAGGTGTTTGGTAGATGAAGAAGTGACAGATTTGGATACAGAAAAAGTTATGTAAGTGTCTAAAACCAACATGTCATCTCATAATAGCTTTCGATGTTTGTATAGCGCAAGTAACATATCATTAATACTGAAACTCAATATATGGATAGTTTTAAGCCTTTAGTAATGAGGCACAATAATTACCGAATTTACGACGTAGTCAATCTATGACTGTCCTCTACCCTACCCATGGGTGCAGATTTAGGCGTATTGAAATTAGCTGTGCGCTTTTTAGTCGAGACAACTTTCAGTATGTACAGGTAGGTTGGTACAAGTAAAGGCCAAAGAAACATGACTGCTTCGCTTATATAGCGTGATTGTCAAAATTTGTTTTCAAAACTATTAACATGGAACTGGTTCAACATAGCTGCACTGGTAGATCCGCTGTATATCTGAATATTTATGAAGTTCTTACCGTTCTTCTTGAAAACGGAGAATAACAATCGTTTGTCTGGTGGCGGGTGGAGCTGCTTGTTAGACAATTTTTGGACTGCCCGTCATTGTGAAATGTGGGTAAATGACGGAACAGCAAATCAACGCGACAACGTTCTGCGCCAGGATTAATATCAACAATATTGCGTGTCGTCCTATATATCGCAGATCTATCCTGCTGCCCAGGTTTGAACCTATTTTGAACTCGGACTGTGTGATTTTTCTGGTCTTTTGCAGCTCAGTTAAGGTCTGCGGAGGAAGTCGTCGTCACGTACGCAAAATCATCTCAATGCCGCCAGTCCTCGTCTTACCTGTGGGCGATTTGGTGAGGTTGGGTCATCTGACGAAGAGTGTGGTGAGGCACTCCACAACCATTATTGTCGGCAGCAAAGAGTACTCATTAGCAGGGGTAACGATCCACCGTCCTGGACATTTCGTTGGTCCCATTTGCTTACAAGAAGGCTGGCTCTATTACGACGGCTTGTCAGAAGAAGAGCCATTGCAAGAATATGCGCCAATGCTTGTATGCTTGTAATGCTTGTTCACCTGGACACGTTGTCTATGTCCTTCTTGAGAAAACAATTGATTAGATTAGTCCGTCAATGTTTTGTATGTTGTTGGATATACGCATTGGTTATCCCGTGGAAATCAACGTGCGTAGTTTTCTGTTCACTGTGACAATGAGCTATATAATAGGTGGTCGTATTAAACCAAAATAAACCGTAGGTACAGCTTCGATTTCTGTACATTTATGTCGCGTACAGCAATGGGCGACGGATATCCCATCTACGTTGGAACGCAAACGTTAAATGAAAGCAGCTCAAAGATCGAATTGAGTTCGAAGTAACGTAATGCGACAGTATCCGCATAGAACCGACGTGGCGTCTACTTGTCTAAAGCAGTACTAGCAATAGGGACGTTCCGACCTCGGAATCTCGGCATCATTGAAAACTGTTGACTGCTTCTCTCTTGCAGGAAACTAGCCTATGTTTATCTATACTATGATTGTCTTTTTGAATTTGGTTCTAATACTGTTATATGGATATGGAATAGGTCTATGCATTATGGACGCGGATATTCTTTAATGGACGACGGCTGAATTATGAATGACGGACTAGACGCTTGTATCTTTAACAGGTGCAAAACGACGTCACTGTCCATGTGACGCTACGCTGAGGCTACGATCCATTTGTTAACATCAACCATGTTATATTATTTTATTCACATAATTTTATCTGTGGGGCCTTTTGTTTGGGTTTCCAGTATTTCGGAAACCATTATCAGACATCAGACAAATTTTTCGATTTGTACGCCAAAGCACTACGCGATGCCTAACCTTGGCGGGACGACACATGAGCCTTTTATGGCTGAAGTTCGTATTGTATCAATACCGATATTCGTTTGATATCGTCAAATGTAGTATTTCTAACGAGTGTCGATTGATATATGTAATATTAAGGTAAATGTGTTAAACATGTCTTGTTATGTACACCGTCTTCTCATTACTTCCTATTAAATGCTACATGTTTTCGAGAGCGGTGGGTGATTATGAAGTTGGAATGCTGGTATTGTCTACCCCTCTTCATACGGGCGGCCCTTCGTCGACCCGCTTGGATTATTATGTTGATATGCGTACAGCAAAGACAGCGATATGTTGGTTAGCAATAAAGGCGGGAAGAGCAAGCATACGCGCAAAGATGCATAGGTGGCCGAAATGAAATGGCTAGAAGAGGGTAAAAGGCCGGTTCTGGAACAGCGTTATTATGTATTACTCATACTAGAGACGTTTTGTTATTTAATATGTAATGTCATCTTCGCAGTAATTGTTGCCTTCCACGGATAGATTTTTATTTAAAGTTTCGAAAGAGGCGTTGAGAAATTGCAGATAATTTACTGGTGATTGTTCGGAATGTAAGAGATATTTCGGGTCATAATTTACTGGTGATTGTTCGGAATGTAAGAGATATTTCGGGTCATATATTTCTTAATTCGTCATAGAAGTGATTATATTTACCAGACTGCGGTTCAGATCAGCGCCCCCTGTGATTGTTCATATGAACACCACGAGGATCTTGAAGTACATGGGTTCATACGGCCCCTAGTAATTGTAATTCTCACAAACATCTTGGTCTTATTCTAAACAACCAAGGAACCTGGCACGACCATATAAACAGTCTTATTTCGACAGCACAAAAGCAATTGTCTATGTTTCGAGGGCTTAAGTATCGTCTTGATCGAAAATGCCTGAATAGAAAATGCCTGGAGATAATGTACAAAAACTTCATAAGACCATCCCTTGAATACGCCGACGTTGTATGGGACAACATGAGTGATTTTCAAGCTAACGCCATCGAAAACATACAAAAAGAATCTTTACGAACTATTACAGGCCTGACTAAAAGTATAGCGACCGTCCTTTTATATAAAGAATCTGGTTTTATGGAATTAAGTAAACGACGTTTTATTCACCGACTAGTCCTGTTTCATAGGATTTTAAATGATAGTTCAAACACCAGACTAAATCTGCGATTACCCCAGTCCACGTCTTCTAGAAACCGGTACCCAGTTCGAACTGCCGCAATCTTGACATCATTCCGTTGCAGGACTGAATCTTTTCGAACGTCCTTTTTCCGCAAACAGTCAGATTGGAATTCACTGCCAGATGACATAAAAACAACTCCAGATAGTGACAAATTCAAAATGAAACTACTTAAGATGTACAGTAAAAATAGTCCCCCCAGTTGGTACTATGTAGGAGGACGATCGTGTAATATCATTCTAAGCAGACTTCGGAACGGTTGCAGTTCTCTGAACGGGGACCTGTTTCTTAATTACATTACTGATTCGTCTAGATGCACATGTGACCACAGTGACGAAACCGCTGCTCACTACCTACTAGAATGTCCGATTTATGCTACTCTATGCCGTACAATGCTAGATAATATAAAAAATGCAGGCTACCATGACGATCCATCTGTAACACTAATGCTATACGGTGATCATTCAATTAGCAATGCAATAAACGGCTTGATTGCCGTGAATGTATGTGAGTACATAACGTCAACAAAACGGTTTTAATGTCAATATTTTTATCCTTTTGACTACCTGATTGTTATGTTTGTCCTACAAAGCGCATCCAAGCGTGCCCTACTAGCATCTTCTGGACGACCAATCCTCTCATACATGTCGGTATCACTGTTAATAATGCAATCATTTTATATTATTATGTAATCATTCGGTACACATCATTCCTGACATGTAAATCTATATATTGTTCTCTACAGATATATTCCACTTGTACATATTTATCCAAAAAATTGTAAAATGTATTTTATGAACAATTTGGAGACACGCTATAAGCCCCGAGCTTAAAGTGTTTCCCGTGTGACAAATAAATTACGTTTAAACCAAATATGGAGTCTTAATTCGTCATAGAAGTGATTATATTTACCAGACTGCGGTTCAGATCAGCGCCTCCTAGCGGCGTAGAGACAAACTAGTTGCGTCATCTTGTGGGGTTCGTTGAGTATAGTCTATGTACCAAATATGGAGTCTTAATTCGTCATAGAAGTGATTATATTTACCAGACTGCGATTCAGATCAGCGCCCACTGGTGGCGTACAGACAAACTAATTGCGTCATCTTGTGGGGTTCATTGAGTATGGTCTATATACCAAATATGGAGTTTTAATTTGTCATAGAAGATATTATATTTACCAGACTGCGGTTCAGACTGCGGTTCAGATCAGCGCCCCCTGGCGGCGTAGAGACAAACTAATTGCGTCATCTTGTGGGGCTCGTTGAGTATAGTACATGTACCGAATATGGAGTCTTAATTCGTCATAGAAGAGATTATATTTACCAAACTGCGGTTCAGATCAGCGCCCCCTGGCAGCGTAAAGGCAAATTAATTGCGTCATATTGTAGGACTCGTTGAGTATAGTCTATGTACCAAATATGGAGTCTTAATTCGTCAGAGAATAGATTATACTTACCAGACTGCGGTTCAGACCAGCGTCCCCTGGCTGCGTAGAGACAAACTAATTGTGTCATCTTGTGGGGCTCGTTGAGTATGGTCTATGTACCAAATATGGAGTCCTAATTCGTCACAGAAGAGATTATATTTACCAGACTGCGGTTCAGACTGCGGTGCAGATCAGCGCCCCCTGGCGGCGTAGAGACAAACTAATTGCGTCATCTTGTGGGGCTCGTTGAGTATGGTCTAGGTGCCAAATATGGAGTCTTAATTCGTCATAGATGTGATTATATTTACCAGACTTCGGTTCAGATCAGCGCCCACTGGCGGCGTAGAGACAAACTAATTGCATCATCTTGTGGAGCTCGTTGAGTATAGTCTATGTACCAGATATGGAGTCTTAATTCGTCATAAAAGTGATTATGTTTACCAGACTGCGGTTCAGGTCAGCACCCCCTGGCGGCGTACAGACAAACTAATTGCGTCATCTTGTGGGGCTCATTGAGTAGGGTCTATGTCCCAAACATGAAGTCATAGAATAGCTTGTATAAATGACTTGTCTATTGAAAGCAAATACTTGCTGGTCCCTCGGTTCCAACTTTGAATAGCTAACCGCTAACTGCGAACCGCACGAGCGAACGTTTTGCTGCGGAAATTTCATTTTTGCACCACTGTAGTTAAAAAGGGTCTGTTTAAGGCATATTGTTCCACTATATATTGTTGTCAGTTGTGGAGTCAGTATTCCAAAACTGTTTTACGTGAAATGAATGTCATGTATAATAATACATTTAGATGGCTTATGAACCTTCGTAAAAGTTGCAGTGCCAGTGCCATGTTTGCCATCAACTCTGTACCGTCTTTCAATGAAGTCCTACGTAAAGCTGTTTTTTTCATTTAAATGTCGTATCATACAGAGTGACAATAATTTACTGTATACAATACGTGAATCTGACATGCAAGTTTATTCCGATTTGTACTCCAAATGGAACTCTCTATTGTACGTAAATGCCTGTAAATAATGAGTACTTGTATATATATTTATATATACAACTGACTTTACCCCCTTCCCCCACTTCTCTTCTTCTTTAATTGTATTGTACGATATGGATGTTTTCTCGTCTGGAATAAAATCATATTATTATTATTATTATTATTATTATTATTATTATTATACGCTTTTGGTAATCTTAAGCGACAATTTGAATGATTCATACCTCTGATAGCAATATTACAGAAGGACCTATGTACACATATATCGCCTAGTAGCACTGAACAATCATGTGAAAAATTGTCACGAATTCAATCAGCATCACACAACATTATCGCAGAAAATTGTAAAATATGGCTGCTACACCAAACGCCCCTCATTCTAAGTTGATCAAATGGTAATACAGGCAATGAATAAAACGGAAGTTCCAATCTTGGATGTTGATTAAAAAGGTGTGAAATGGAAAGAACAGACGTGGGAATCATGGCAGCTGATGGGCTGCATTATAAAGATTAACTCCTCCATTATGTGATAAATACCCCTTACCAAAAAATCTTGTAAGATCTTGTAGGATTTGAAATTTTCTTACAAGATCTTGTAAGATCTTACAAGGCAGTTTTTTGTCCTACACGATCTTACAAGATCCTGAAGGACAAAGCTGGCTGTCCTACAAGATCTTGTAAGATCCTGCAGGACAGCTGTCCTACATGATCTTGTAAGAATAAGTTTGCCTGTAGGACAAAAAATCAGTTTGCCTGTAGGACAAAAAATCAGTTTGCTTTTGGAAAGTACTTTTACAAGACAGTTTTACAGAATATCCACAACATTGGATCTCCAGTTGAAGATATGGTTAGCACTTTATCTTCTAAAAATGGCAGGCATATTTTCATGATATATATAGAATATACCAAAATTGTACTTCTCTCTACCGAATCAATCACATGGAGAACCTCATCTGTTTCACTCAAGTAAGAAAATTGTTCTTAAAAATTAAGAAAAATCTATTTCTGTATCAATTATAAAATTGAATCAAAGCATTATTTCATGATTCCAACCAATGTTTGTTTTATTTACATACGATCCAGGCATATAGTAAAATACAGTAAGGCCCAATGGTGATGAAACATGAAATATTTTCATCATGTAATTTGACTATTTACAATAAGAATGATCTACGAGCTTAAATAACAATTAATCAGCATGTGCACATCGATATAAACACTTGATCAAAATATGAATTAATCATAATCATAATGGTTCGGTAGAGAGGTGACGAAATATCGACCATCCACGTGAAAGAAGACGGCCTTGCATTTAGTAGCACTTGGTCGAATAGCCTTGATACAATTTGACAGTCTGACAGAAAACATGAAGTCCGACTGCACTGGTAGATCTCTGTCTCTGTACAGACAGTGTCCATACGGAATAAGCTCTCTCCCCAATATCACAGGCTGTTTGTCACAGGCACACATCATTGTACAATTGTAGGAAATCGGTTTCATCGCAACAAGTTCCTCTAGCTGCATGAAACTATCATCTGATAGCTGAACAACAGAGTTGTTTCGGCTTGTTGCTCTTGTATAGGTTGAAGAAGAGAGATATAGTTTATCAAATATGAAACGTGAATACGACTCACATTCTCGGACCATTCGATGACCGAAAAGTCTGTCCAAAGCAATAGAATGTGATGCCGGTAACTTGTTTTACACAAGGTGGACCCAGAGCTGTGACATGGTCGACAAGATTGCTTACGCGTTTTCGTCCAATTGTGCCATGAACAAGTTTCCCCATCCAAGCATCAACAGCTGGAGCAGACAAGGATTGCTGGCGGGCTTCTGTTTCATGTCATGCCAGAGAAGAGCAGCACCACAGATTTGGGTTGGCACATACTGAGTACCACTGAACTGGTTCAGAAGAAACCCATTGTTCCCCTCAAACACAAATGCTGAAGTGGCAAATAGTGGTCCCCATGACCGGACACTATCCGCCAGATGCGTCAACTGATGAATGTTAAAAGTAACGTATTCTAGTCCATAGAGCTGTTCAGTTTTCAAAACAAATTTATTGAGGCAGGATACAGCTAAATGCACATCGTTCAGTGTAACTCTCGTCGACACAAGTGCACGGATGGAGTGAGTTAGTAAAAAAAATGAGCCAGGTATTTGTTTGGTAGAAAGTCTTTCATCACCAGAAATCCATAATATAGAAGGAAAGAACGCCACTCTGATGCCTTCCAGTATTTCACACGATGTAAGGAACGTGGCCGTCGTGTCATCTCATTTGGTGGAGTAAGTGCCAGGATCTTCCGATCAATATCATCTTTTTGGTTACCTATGTACCAGTCCTTCTCAGTGCCGTGTAACTACATAAGGACCAGTTGCCTAGTAACACCCAAGAGTACTGAGTGCATATAATCCGGTACAAAGCCAGTTATGATGTCGAAACATGGCACTAACATCCGAATACTAGGCCCTTTCACACCGTAGTCTGGTATATTAGTCCTAATGGCTTTTAAACCACTAGCTCGATGTGATTCTTCTGTTCTCAGCGTTGGCTCTGGAACGGTGAATGGGTATACCCGTGCACTACCATTTCCCCTCTCCACCCTCACTCCAGGATGAAGGCACCAATCACAGCCGTGCGTGCCACTGAACTGCTTGGTAGTTTGTAGAGTGGGCCGGGCAATAGCATCCGCAGTGCACACAAGCATGTGTACATGACAAAGTTCGGTCGTCTCTGTGATTGGATTCACCCACGAGAAACCGTCCGAGCAATTACAAGCGTCTGGTCCGTCATTCATAATTCAGCCGTCGTCCAATAGAGAATATCCGCGTCCATAATCCAAAGACCTATTCCATATTCCATATAACAGTATTAGCACCAAATTCAAAAAGACAATCATAGTATACATAAACACACGCTTGTTTCCTGCAAGAGAGATGCGGTCAACAGTTTTGAATGATGCCGGCAAGACATCATGATGTTCCAAAAATATCAAATCCGTATCGCTGATCAGTATTCTTAATCCATAATATTCGTCGTAATGTCGTCATCTAAAGAATGATGTATCTCAGTCACGCTTTGATTGTAACTGTTCATATGAGTACCATGAGGATCTTGAAGTACATGGGCTCATACGGCCCCTAGCCCCGGGTTAGGGCTACGGGCCCTAAACTGGCGACATTCTGCGACAAATGGGTTAAGAAACGTGTCCATTCTTGGTTTGTGGGGCCCGAACCATATACCGGTTAGCAGAATGTTTTTCTTTCTCATGTTAATTGGCAGTTCATTCACTGTGCACTGGATGGGCCAGATTGCATAGTTGGATGAACGGAACACAGGGACACCATCACAGTTCCATATGAATGTCAAGTCACGCTCACGGATATGACCGTTTTTCAAGTCTCTAGTACTCTTCTCCATCTGTAATGTCACAGTATACATCAGCAATGGACGCAGTGGGGAATTGAAGCTTCTCGTACAAGCTTTTTGCCTGGAATAAATCCACAAACTGCTGTCTGAGTGGCAAAACAATGAAATAGTTTCCACGTTTCCGGCTAGTCTCGATATCTATGGCCTCGTCGCAGTCGGGACAAGACGTTCCTTCCAGTCCAATATAACCGATGCAGCTTCCACAAAACACACGTTTCTCAAGTTCATCCCTGTGAGAAGAAAATTCCTTGTCAAACAAGTGCTTGCTTCGTGGTACACTTCCTGGAAAGTGGGTGTTGAACAGGCGAAGCAGATCCTCGAATGCTGTTGCAGTCAGCTTGTGTCCAAGAGTGAAAGCCTCCAAAAGCAGAACACTCTCCTTTTGGTTTATAGGAGAATCCACCAAGACATGTCCATCATTCAGAGGAAGCTGTAAGCAAACCAAGAACATTGTTAGTAATAAAGCAAGAAGGAGATTGTTGAAGATGCAGGAGTAAATTTCGCATTGTTGTTTCATTAGCATTATTGATGATTTTGATCAAAAATACAATTTTAGCAATGAATACAAATAATATACCATGTTCATTACATCATGTCTATTATGAAAAATGATGACAGTTACAGCATTATATTATAATACATTTCAGTACTGCGTATTACGATATTAGAGTGATATATTTACCTCAATTGAAATATCTGCTTGATCAGGGGGATGTGTTTCCAAATCCACAGCATCATTGTTTGTTGGAGAGGTCATGTCATTCGAAAAATCCTGGGTGAATAGAAAATTTAGCATGCATGATTTACAATACACATTTAATGAACTATACCATGGCTTGTGTTTTAAATAAAAATCTATAAACGATATATATCAAGTATATATAGTAAGATCTGTTTATGTTACTTAAGTTTAAGTTTGATTATTATTTTAATATGCACTTAGCCATGTGTTACTGATCTCAAGACGATTTCTAAATTACCTCTGGAATGTCATATGCTAGCTGTGGTTCAGAGACAACCCGATCAGCTTCTGTTTGGTCTGATTCCGTTTGGTCTGATTCAATGACAGGATCGGAATTTTGCGACACATGGATTTCAGTCTCCTGAAAGAAATATTAGAAATTATATAACAGAAAATCATAGGCATATGTGAGACTACAAATATGAATGTTTCTCTATGATTTAATTGGGATACATGTTTGACTTATTATGCTTGGGTAATAATTAACAATGTGCATGTAATTCCAACTAAAATCAACAATCAATATACATAAATAATTAAAATACGCAATACATATATACATGTAAAAAAAGAAGTTTGCTGGTGTGGAGCAGTAATATAAGAAAAATAACGAAAAAAACTTCTCAACTTTCTACATCATTATATTCCGACTGCAGTTTCGAACGTAATGTTCTTTTCAAGGAATACTGTTTTCAAATGACAGACTGGTATATATACAAATACAGGGCACAACGGTCGCTAGACGACGTGCCTGGCT
>JAVTVY010039334.1:0-17436 GCA_036873755.1 Hanleya hanleyi | reverse complement strand
ATGTTTAGTTATGTGTTTAGATTATAAACATAATGTTTAGGCCATCTAAACACATTGAGCTGTTTAGAACTAAACATAATGTTTAGACAATACACATGATGTTTAAGGTGATTAAACACATTGAAGTGTTTAGTAGTTAAACATATTGATGTGTTTAAGGTGCTGTGACACTTTTTAAACGCATCAATGTGTTTAGCTCACCTAAAACTAAACAAGATGTTTAGTTCAACCAGTTTGGGGTGCCAAAGCTGCACATGGAACACCTGAACATGGTGATGGCCACAGAAAGACAAATTATGAGCAGTGCAAATTCATGACACTTCATTTTTTGTGTATTTAAAAGAGAAGAGTCTCTCTGGGCAGATCACCATGGTCACATTTTAGTTAGCGCAAGACTTGTCTATAAACAGCTCCGGTTAGCGTGCTATGTTGTTGTTGCTAATATGTCATGATGTTGTTGCAATCGTACAGGCCTACAATGACTACAATGAAACAGTGGCGGAACCAGCGTATTCCCACTATCTATCCCCGCAGGTCAACCTGTCTCCGCTCAGTTATAAGTTGAAAGGGGAATAGCTTCGCAAATAATACAAAAAGTTTACCAAAACTAATATGAAATTGAAAAAAACCCTGCAAACCTGAATTTCCCACTCGCAGTTCCGTGGCGCATGCGAACTACAGTTGCGCTTGCGCAGTAGAGTAATTTCCAGAAAACGCGGGTAATTTAAACACATGGTTAATACCAAGTTAAACACAACGTTTACTTTTGAGCACGAAATTGAAATAAAACCCGCGAAACATAAACATAATGTTTACTGCGAACCAAGAGCGAACTAAACAACGTGTTTAGCAAAGTGCAAAATATGATCAATATGCGATAATACAGGAAATTATAAATGATTTATGTTTCTTTTACTTTCCTCGTGATACAACACTATTCGTGAACTACAATAGCTTCAACAACGGGTGGAAATACACCATGTGGCACTTTATTCATGCAGTTTACCCATTAATCGAGTCAATTGCTAAAAATAAATAAACGTTTCTGTAACTGACTTCTTTCACAATTTCTCCTAGATTCCATGCAGTGATATGTATATTATTATGGTTTGTTTAGGGCATACTTTTGAAATAATAAAATAGCTTATTGAGGCTTATGTCAGACTCTAAATATCGTGTTTAATAGGAAATATATTGAACTAAACACATAGTGATGGAACTAAACATTTCATCTAAACATTATGTTTAAATAATAAACATCTAAACGCTCAACTAAACGTGTGAAGCGTCGCCTGGTTTAGAGTGAAGCTGGCGATTTCTCTCCAAGCAAACAATCGCTCGCTAATAGGAGGCTGGCAGATTTCGCCTGCGCCAGCTTCCTTACTCGAGATGATGTACATATAAATAATCTGCAGCACCCCAAGTTTTTTGTTCTACTTTTGTTTTCGTAATTCGAATTTGTAAGTGTAAGAACTAGTCGTTGATTTAATTCTGGGCACGGCGCTGTACGAACAAAAAGGCTCGCCGACGAACGTGTAAAAAAACTTGAAACTGTGAAGGGGTGAGTGAGTAGATAAACAAATCACACAATTTGGCCCACGATCAACGGCAACGAATTTCGAAAGTGACTATTTTATCACATTTTGAGGTCAAACTACTGAAATGAAAGGTATGTGGAATTGGTTAGAGGCGGGTTGAGTAATAAAAAGGGGGTGCCCATTGTAAATTATTCTCTTACATGCATCTCCCGAAGAAAACTTTTAAAGATGGCAATTTGTGTGTTTATAGCAAATTTCCTATTAGAGTCATTTTGGTTGTATATGTATTTACCCAAAATACTACGATAAAACTCAAACTGCCACGAAAAATCCTAAAAAAAAATTACAAATTGTACAATTTCCTTATTGTTACTTATCCGTATTTTCTTATTCTATTCTTACTTGTACAGCGTTGGTTTAATTTATTTAATTAACTACCGTTATAGCGGTTATCAAAATATGAACTAGTTTATAATGATCGGTAAACAACTGAGTCATTAATGACTTATAGAAATTTGGCCTTGAGCTGTTTGGTTCCCAGATGACGAATATTTTACGATGTTTCAGTTTCGAATTCCATATATAGCACCAGCTGGCGCTGCCTTGGCGTTCTCTCCCACCTTATTATAAATTAAATTTTTATCTGATCTGAATTCGTAAAATTCACACATAGCCTATCCTTGATTCAGGCAATCGACGCGACATGCCAGGCGCTTTATTTGTAAAGAACAGTAAAACTGTCTCATAAATATTTAGAAAAAAAAGGATAGCCCGCAAACCTTGTAAATAAACAAACTTGCCCTGTTTTACTTTCACATATGACTCTTACACACGATGGAAGGACTAAAATTAACCGAAAAACGCCCTTATTGCAGGTGACACAGTATTGTACCGTCAGTGTCGCCGGTGTTAATGACTCACTCTGCCCCTTCCCCTCAACATATCTACTGGAAGTACAACACCGCCAAAGAAAGGTGATGACAGCATCACAACACAGGTAGATCCATCGCCTTATTCTATCATCACCATGAATTTGTGCAAACGATCATCTTTTTAGGGTGAGGAGCAATTATTGCGAAGTTTACGTCATCACTTATACTGGTAGATCTGATAATCACCCTAAAAAGGTGATGACCCAAAATTTTAAGCATTGCTCATCTTTCAAACGACAGGACTCCACATTCACACTCATTGCCCATCACCCTTGAGAGGCGATGACCCCGAAATTTACACTCATTACCCATCACCCTTAAAGATAGTGAAATGGCCTCACAACCTTTGAGAGGTGACGAGCTGAAATCATCACCCTGTTCATCGCCATTAAAGGGTGATGACCAGGTATTTTATCACCATTAAAAGATGGATTGTGGTTTGGGTTAATACTAGTGATATGATATGGTGACTGCGAGTAAAGTAGTTAAACTGCGTCCGCGATGTCATAAGACTATTAAATATTCATTAACTGGGCGCTCTGAACATCAAATTCAATTGAAATCTGTAAGATCCTACATAGCGACACACGATTGGGGAGCATTGATAGGATATTAATTTATTAAGATTCACACAAGACCCTCGGGAAAAATGAAATAAAAGGTAAACCCAACTGTGTTGTCGTAACATTTCTTTCTGGAGTTTTATATTCGCGATAGGCGCGAAATAGATCAGAACACGTTTGAGCCTTAATTCTATACTTATTTTCTAAGAGACATGGGGCATAAGTTGACCATCATCATTTGCAATTTGTTTGCATGTTACATGTTCACCTTTTATGGGCATGCTTGCCAATCCGAGTTCGGCGTAAGACATAAACTACCAATCGTAGTACCAGAGATATACGTTCGTATTTTGCAGTCAACGTGTGATATTCATCGCGAAGCTTGAGAATCGTGTGTCTGTTTTTATATGTTTATTTTTTATCCCTGGACAGCTTCTCCGTCAACTGGTATACACTCTTAACTATAGAGGTGTAAAATGGTAAAACTCATATAGGGTGTATATTCACACCCCTAGTGGTGCATATGGGGTGTCAAACGAGTGTTTCTGTTTCCAACGGAACTAAAAGCTCATATATCACACACCAGGGGGCGTTTTAAATTCAAAGGGATTTCAAAGATTTAAGAAACACAATTTAAAAACAAATTTTGGGTCATGCATGTGTAAATTTTACTGCAATGTCATCAGAAGTGACAGTAAGACTTTGTTACTATGCTTTTTGTATAGAATGGGTGCTGCCATGGTCATGGGGCCCAACACCAAAAGTTGATGTGCTTTTCTTCAATGAGTTGATTATTATTTTTTAAATATTAATATTTTTAAGGTCGATACAGTGTGCCGGAATTAAATGGAAGAATTATTTGGATCCTTTGATCCACTGGGGAGATAATATAGATAATTACAGCTAAGCATAGATTCTTCCCTCATAATCATGACCACTTTGTTTATATTAGTCATTAACAAATACAAGGATATATTTATATATTTTGTTCCACTTTCTGCGTCATAAATGTAATATCTGATGTATTCATCTCGTAGGAGAAAATTGAGAAAAATGTTGAAAATATTACACCATTTTAGCTTCAAAGATGACCGTCTGACAGAGTCCGTTACAATTTCAGGTTAGTCTGTCTCTTCCGTAAATTCGATGATGACAAGTAATATTCTCTCTTATGTCATATTATACTTCACTTGTGAAGAATTTAATTGTGATTCAATATGTTTACATGTAGAAACTTTATTCAAAATTTACCTGCTATGCATACTGAAATGCAGCTTCCATTCTGTATATTTAATACCAGTTTACGACAAGTTGTATTTACGCATTCCATACGTACATGTATCTATTCTTTAACAAAGATTAGCTAAGAAAAATGGAATATTCATAGCTCATTGTATATTTCGTTAGGGATTACCTTTGCAGTGGCATCCATTAAACACTCAATATATGAAAACAAATTCTTCTATCACCAGATCAATATGGAAATGTATGTTCAAACACCTTTACACCCAATGTTGTCTCGAACAGATGGGATATATTGTGAATTTCATCCTCCGAATAATGATATCAAGAAGAAAATCGATGTGCCGTTGGGCAATTGGCGATCACAAACCACCAATTCAGTCCAGGAAACATGATTTAGACACAGATTTGAACTTCCGGCGAACATTGATTGATATATATATAGTTGCGGTTCATTGGGCGAGACAATTTTTTGTCATACATTTTAAAATATTTCTATAATATTTAACAATCTCATAAATTTTAATTGATAGGGAAAATTCGCCAGCATTAACTCAACGACAGCATTGGCTCAATGAACGACAGCATTGACTCAATGAACGACAGCATTGACTCAATTAACGACAGCATTAGCTCAACGACAGCATTAACTCAACGACAGCATTAACTCAATTCCGCCACTTGTATTTTAGCGAAAATGTGGGGAATGTTGACTTTTCATGTTTCAGTGCAGAGAGAGAGAGAGAGAGAGAATTAAGGTTTAATGTCGCGTTCAGCAATATTTCAGCTATATAGCGAAAAGCAGGCTACCTGGGGTGATATTTCATTCGTGGACACGAGAATTTGAGAATATATTTTTTCAAGATTTGCTCAATCAGTTATTTTGTGGTTTGTGACGTGTAATCACATTGGGGCATATCATATTGCCAATTTTCTAAAGTGATGCAAGGGAATAATACAACAAATCGACGGAGAAATCTAACAGAACGAAAAAGAAATACGGAAGACCGACGAGACAAGCGAAGCTGTTTTGCACTTGCTCTGCCACGTTATTCTATCGCTCAGTCGCATCGCTCTGTATGTTACGGTATTACTCTGTTGCACCACCACTTGTCGCGTTTCTGCATCTCTTTAACACCATTTCGAATCACTCTGCTATGCCAATGGGTAAGCTAGAAAGAGGTAAAATATTTCGCAATAATTCCATGTCACAACAGCTAAAAAGAACAGCCAATCAGCGTTAATGAAACTTTTCCCACGTTGCTTCGAAAGTAATTCGCCTATAATATTTATTGTCACCTTTCTCCGTTTACACTCCGTTTAAAAGGAGAGTCTAGAAAAATTGACCATAATATACAGACATACGTGCATCTGAAATATTGTAGATCAACCCAGGCGTGACTTGCCGGCTTTGATGCGCGTGAATGCCACAGCTTTTTGAACCAATGAAACCCGGCGTGCAATCATAACGTTTACAGCGAAGTCTTGTTCCAAGTTAGCGTATATGCGCATCTTCTGGCGATAAAATCTGGCGCATGTTTAATGTTTGTATCCGCTGATTTCGGCGGATTATCTCAGTCCTTCACGACAGAGTTAAAACGGAGGAATAAAGACTTTATTTTGCAGACTAATACCCACCCAACTATTTGTAGACCTTTGTGCAGAAACGAATTATAACGAATACTAACATACTTTTTGGGTATACTGCATGGTTTAGGGGCCGTGTCGTCATATCATCCAAGTTGCTACATGAACAGGTACAATAAAAGCGTACCCGAGATACAACACATATCACGAATCGTTAGATTCTTGGAATCGTTAGAATAGGTTAACCGGAAGACTATACTGTGAAGCCATGTGGCTCTGTCAGTATGTTGGGTACCTCTTCCCACTTCCCTTATATATGTTGTAAGTTACACACAGCAAGGAAGTCAGATTTACAAAATTTATTTTCTATTTTCCACAGGGCATCATTAGCTTCGGGTTGTCAACCGCCGCGGATTGAGTTAGAAGATATTCTCAAAATCAGTGTTGTGTGTAACTTCACTTCGCAATATAAGAACTGTAACACCCATCATCCTGCAATATAATTCCACAGATTCCCGTCGCCCATGTTTGTCAGTAATGCCGACTGGAGATGACTAAAAGGAGCTAGATCTATGCAAAACATGCAAATTGGAAGACGAAAGAAATTACGAAAATACTTCGTGGACTGCAATTGCTTAATAGTTGCAAGAAACATACTAGAAATGGTACAGCGATACAAACTTTAGCCCGATGCTTTTTTAATTCAAGGTGAATACTTGGGACTTCTGAAGCTGTGGAGGTAGAGATCTGAAAAAACTTTTGGAATTTCAGACGATCCCATACACATATGTGATTCATTCCAAGGCACTTCAATAACAATTATTGGTGTGGAGCTACGTGGTCTTTGCCTCTCCTCCCTCTACTTTTCTCAACCAAAGAACCCCCCCCCCACACACACATTCCAAGACTCTGTCGATCTGTCGCATTTTTCTTTCTCGATTTCGCTTAAAGGTCAACCCAAACGCTCTGAGGTCAAAAATATAAAAAAATAGTCCTTTCGATTCTGAAAATAATGATATTTTTTTCATAATTTTGTGCAGTCTGGTTGGCGAGATATTGCAGTTTGAAAGGTGAAAATCGCTCTCCTGTCAATTCCAGCTGTGACGTCACGGAGAGAAGCCGTCTTGTATTCTCTATGTTAAAGCCGTATACCACAGTCGTAAGTAGCTGCTGATTTCTGGAGATTTTCGGAGTATCGGGGCATCATTTGTTAAATATGCCGCGACGTTGTGTAGTGGGAGGTTGCAGTTTTACTACAGATGACGGTGTTAGTATTCATTTGTAGCCTAAAGACGAGAAAATCGCTGCAAATTGGACGAAATTTGTACGCAACACGAGTGTGGAAAGAGGGCCCGAGCCAGTACTCGTATAATTTGCTCGGCACATTTTGACAGAAAGACATCATTCGAGGACATCTACAGCGTAGCAGTTGAATTCGGGTACAAACCAAAACTAAAGAGAACAGATATTCCAACTATCAAACCTAAGAACAATCAGAATGTGACGGCAAAGAAATCGGACAAGGAGAATCTATCACGGACATCGGCTGAACGAACCTAGCCTGCAAGCGAGGCCTCGGGCAGGGAGACGGCTGTACATGCCCTGCTCGCTCTCGCGTGGCATTTGTTGCTTGAGCACCTACAGGTTAGACTGGATGACTCTCTATTTCATATATATTATTTAATAATAATAAAATTATCTTTCATAAATATATATACGTTTGATAAGTAAATAAATAAAAAACACCAATTGGAGTGAATGGCTGTAGATACAGAAGTAATAATAATACTTTCATAATCCCTTGACATTTGAGATTGTGGGAATATCATTCGATTTCAATTAAATTGAGGTAATTTGTCGAAAATTGAGCAAATGTGAATGCCGATCATGGAGATTATGGGAAAACAAACAAAATTCAAATCGGACGTATATCAGTAGAGTGATCAACAGTTTACTGTCCATACTGCCGAATCCCGGAGTTTATCCCTTCGAAAAGGCTGCCTCGGTCATTAACAACAATAACAACACAGATGTGCTCGTTCTTTACATCACAGAATCGTTCTACATTCAATACAGTTTGAAATATATGGACATTTGGTCTTATAGATGACGATAATAAGGTTTCCAGTCAAGTTGCATACCAATCTGTATTCAACAAACGACCTCTCCGAATCCTGTCGTCGTCGAGTTCCACGTTGTCAGAGTGGTTGTCACTGTCAGAATCGGAGCCCTAAGGCTCAAATTGATAGGGCTGAATTCCGCCGTTGGTCTGCAAACAACTGTTAATTTACCCGTCATCATCCTCCTCTATGTCTATTTCATCTTCTTGGCGAAAAATATTTCCATCTAAGCAGCTGATATCGCTCGAATCGACATCTGAACCGGAGCTCTGACTGCACTCGCTTTCCATGTTATCCGCTGTTTTTTTCTCAGGCAACTTCCCTGCGTGACGTCATCAAGCCAGCTGTGAAAGTGTGAAAAGCCCACTTTGCTCCCATATTACGTGTTTCTGATCAGATTAGAATTTTTTCAATATTTTTTTCATACAAAGTGAAGTATGAACTATGATTTTTAAGGATTTTTAGACCAAAAAAAATTCCGTTTGGGTTGACCTTTAAAGGCTTCCAACGCAAACGGTGTGCGGCCGGGATACATCTGTCTCGCCAGGTGCAGCAGTTGAGTGGTATCTCTCGGGTTTTTGAAGACCACCAGGTAGTGGGCATTTAAGCTAATGTTCCGATGTTCTTTGTTTTTACTGAACAGATTCTGCACAATGTAGATGATGCTGAGCCGTCGATGATGGCTGCCTTTGGTAAAGAGTTGGGTCACCCGCGCATCCGCCTCCGCCATGAGATCATCCAGAACCACCAAGGTGTCGGGTTCCAAATCGGCCAGGTTGGGTAGGCCTTCCACGAACGTGATATGGGGCATTGCTGCAAACGCTGCCTGCCATTCTCCGTAACACCACACGACTCGGGCAATGGGTGGGGTGATCATGCTGTCGGCGTGTTGAAGGAGCTTCCTGACGAAGTGCGTTTTGCCGGAACCCGTCGGTCCTGCGATGACGCAAGTGAAGTAGGTGTACTTGGTGTAGGTGTGGAGCTTGGTGTGGAGCTCGACGTGGCTTGTACACGGGGTGTGGTGGTGGTGACTGGGCTCGATACGGGGTTGACTGGTGCTACCTGTAGACCGGTTTCACTGGTGGCTGGTGTTCTCAGTTGGTTAAGTAAGGTGCTGACATAGGCTACGTCGTAAAACACACATCCGTACAACACACTCAGCAGGGTTAGCACTATCACCACAAAGCCCACTTGCGCTTTGCGCGTTTTGGGAGACGCTGTGTTCAGAGGCAGCTGCTGTTTGTTCATAGCACTGTGGTCGGACGTGGAATGAAGGATGACGGTAGCGGTGTCTGGCTTTATAGTCGTTTCACCTGGTTGACAGCGACCCAAGAATTGAAGGAACTGGGCCAACCTTGCCATTTGACGAAATGAAATAGTTTGCCACGTCGACGTTCCGTTTTCAAAATCTGCTCCACCGTGTAGCAGTCTTGCTGTGCTTTTACGACAGGCTGTAATTCCGTCTCGTAAAACGTCCCTAGCAACGGTTCCCCTTGAATATCTTCCAGTTCATAGACTCGCCGCTGTCGGGGTAGGCGCCGTTTAATCAGGAAGTGCTCATCGCTCCAGTTGGGCAAGTAACTTTTCTCGAACTTGCCCTTGACTTTACTGATCCGTACAGGGTCCCCGACCTTGTACACCGCCTTCGTCGCTCGCTGCCATGGCCTGGAGTACAAGACACGCCGGACTTGGGCTTCATTGCGTTGGGTCACGGTAATGGGGGCTCTCTCTATACTCCGATGATAGGCTTGATTGTAACCCCTCACAAGTTTCGGGAGAACATCGATGTACCGCCTTGTATTCTTATAGGTGAAATATTTATACATGCGGCCTTTGAATGTCCTGTTGAACCTTTCCACCACGGAAGCCTTGGTCTCGTTGTACGTATGGAAGAAAAACACCTTCTGGGCTTTCAGAAACTGTTGGAACGGTCTGTTGAGGAATTCCGTGCCTTCGTCGGTTTGCAAATACAAAGGTTTGCGCCCGGTCTTGAAGATATCTTTGAACGCCGCTATGAGATTCGCCCCCGTTTTCGTCCGGATGGGTACCACCCACGCATACTTGGATAGGATATCGATGCACGTCAAGATATACCGATTCCCATCGTTGTGTTTGGCAAAGGCGCTCATATCGACCAAATCCGCTTGCCACTGGGCATCTATTCCTCCCACGATGACCCGGTTCCGTAGAAAATGGCGACGGACAGATCGATGTAAGGTATAGGTGTCTTGTTTTCTTAACCAATCTCGGACTTGGGCACGTTGTATCCCCTGGGGTTTGGCCGCTCGATAGAGAGCCGACAATGCACTATAGGCCGCCGGACTGTCGGGACTGTGGTATAAGTTATCCAACACCTTCTCCCAGCGCTTCATGGTGACAAATGATGATGGACCCTGGCTCTATCGTTTATTTATAACGGGTATATCTTGGGCCGGAGTTTCTTTCTGATTTTCTTCGTTGGCTTCCACAGTGTCCATGGTAAATGACCAGTCCAACTCGTCTGATGACCGCTTGATAAGCACTTGATCCACATCTACCACGGCATCTTCCAATGCAGACCATAGACCAGGGTGAAGGGTAAAATGCACTGTACCCCCATCTAGCCGAGCCAATTGAGCAAAGAAAGGACCGCGTCGGATGTACACATCGTGACACAAGTGGATGAGGTCGCCGTCCAGTTCACCAGACAACACCCGTTTGTATTTGGTCCAGCTCTCTCGGGACAGACGAATGTGAGCCGGGCACGGTTGTGTAGGGTCCGCATCACAGATGTCTCCCACCTCCTCCATGATATCGACCTTATCTGCATACACGTGCAGGAAAACCTCGGGGGTCAAGCTGAGATACGCCAGTATTATATGCTCCGCCATGGTCAGTACGTGAATGGTACCAGATTTGACTGTCTCTCGTATTTATAGGGAGAACCCCGTGAGATCAAAGGATCAGGTGGTGATGTCATTGGGCTGACTGAGTCTAGCCGGGTAATCAATGGCATCGTCGTCGGGTTCATGGCTAGACAGTTGTTCATTGGGTTCTGCCGCCGCTTCTCTCAGGGCACGAGCCCACTCCAACTCGTCTGATGACCGCTCGTCCGGTGTAAACAGCTGGTCCACGATAGGCACCACTTTCTCGAAGGCTCTCCACAGATCGGGGTCTAGGGTGAAGCTTCGCGTAGGGTCTTGGTAGCGGCCCAGGCGTGGGAAGAAGGGTCCACGGTATACGTAGATGGCATTGTCTATGTGGATGAGGTGTCCATCGAGCTCGCCGCTCAACACCCGTTTAAATTTGGTCCAGCCGTCACGGTGTAGCGTAACCGTATTCGATACGGTCTCAGCGGGCGACCAGCAAACATCTCCACGGTCTTCCACGAGGGTGACTTTATCTTCATAGACGTGTAACCCCACCCGGGGTGTAAGGGGCAGGATGGCTCGTAGGACGGGTGACATGCTTGATCCAATGACGATCGTTGAATGACACACACTCTGTCTGACCCTCGTATTTATAGTCCCACTGTCAATACCACAGCGCCAGGGTCAATAGGGCACAGACTAGTGTGAGGCCAACCAGCCGTCGCTGGTTCCGGCGTGAGCGCTCGTGGTCCATAGCCCGAGCATCAAGGATGGCTGTCATAGTCCAGTAGTGGTGAGTGATGGCACACCTCTCCATCGAGTGCACTCTGTCGAGGACCGCTTCTGTGAACTCGTTGAGGATCTGGCGTCGCCCCTCGTTGTCGTCGCCATCTGCAAACATGGACCGGACCACTGCTCGGTAACCCGTGAGTGAATTATCCACGGTGGCATGCTGTAAAATGCGAGTAGCATAGGGCTGGATCTCCGTCATGGCTCTGCAACCGTAGAAATGAAGGTGTAGGATCCAGAGAGACGTGTTTTATAGACCAGATGTAGCTCTACGGGTGTAGTCCGTGATACGTACTATTCTGATGGGTTAGTCCAAAAAAGGGAGCAACAACAACAACACAGATTACAGGTCAATCCTTTTTATTATGCGTGAACATCATAGGAATGCATGTACTGACCTGTCTGTGTGGGTTTCCCACAATGGCGTTCACCTTCGTGTCTTTTCGGGTACGTCCGTGTCCTTTCGTTAAGCCCGTGTCTTTTCGGTAAAGTCCGTGTCTTTTCGGATCGGTGAACTTGTCGTTATTCATATTGGACCGCCTGACCTGGAGGTGACCTTTTGTCCCGCGCGCGCGCGCACTGCCGGGGATGACGCACGCGCGCGCTGCGGTCGGAGAACCCGCGCGCGCTGCGGCCGGGACGCGCTGGGGAGGGGGGGGGCGCCGGGGTCCGCCGGGAAAACACCCCGGAGGGTTGAACGTTGGAACTCTTCTGGGTTTGGAGGTAGTTTTAGTGAAAACCGGAAGTGACGTCACACACACACACTTGCGCAGACCCACCAAACCACGTCCGAAGGTGAACGCCATTGTGGGGGAAAAAAAACCCCCAGTGCATCAACACACACAAACAAGTCTAGACATGTACCAAAGGTCACGCCCCATTCACCCCAACCGGAAGTGACGTCACAACCCACGTGACCTGCGCAGCAGAATGGAAACGACACCCTAGTCTAGCCCCCTCACCTAGGCTTCACATGGATACCTCACTCGATCCCATCGGCCCATGAGAAATCCCGCTCGAGCCCAAAACGTCTATGTTCATAGACTTGGGCCACAGCGCATGCGCAGAATGCCGCTATGTCAACCCCACACCCAGCCCATCAGATGCCCCTTCACGAATGCTTCACTTTGATATCTCATATGACCCCATTGGACCATGAGTAACTCCCCTAGCTCCAAAATGGCTATTTCCATACCCTTGGGCCTCCGCGCATGCGCAGAATGGCGACAACGCCCGAGCCGCTAGTGCAGTCAGATGCCCCCTCACCTAGGCTTCACTTTGATACCTCACTCGACCCCATTGGACCATGAGTAACTCCCCTAGTTCTCAAAATGTCTATTTCCATACCCTTGGGCCACCGCGCATGCGCAGCATGACCCTATGTCAACCCCACACCCAGCCCATTAGATGCCCCTTCACGCATGCTTCATGTTGATACCTCACCCGACCCCATCGGCCCATGAGTGCCTCCCCTAGCTCCAACACGTCTATTTCCATACCCTTGGGCCACCGCGCATGCGCAGAATGCCACTATTTCAACCCCACACCCAGCCCATCAGATGCCCCTTCACGAATGCTTCACTTTGATACCTCATATGACCCCATTGGACCATGAGTAACTCCCCTAGCTCCAAAATGGCTATTTCCATACACTTGGGCCACCGCGCATGCGCAGAATGCCACTAGGTCAACCCCACACCCAGCCCATCAGATGCCCCCTCACATAGGCTTCACTTTGATACCTCATATGACCTCATTGGACCATGAGTAACTCCCCTAGCTCCAAAACGTCTATTTCCATACCCTTGGTCCACACGAGTGGTTTGGATCGACGCCGTGATGTGGAAAGGGCGTCCCCACACCATCCTGGAGCCGCCATTTTGTTTGTTGATTTTTTGCGGAGATACACGGGACAATAAACGCTCGACCCTAGGGTGGTACAGATGCTAGACTGATCCTATTAACATGGTACAACACCTATAGATTATGTTTATTACTAGGACGTCAGCGAAATCCTAGTACCCATCCTCCGCATGGCAGAACTGTACAACGCAGAACAAGTCAGGACATGCCTTGATCTCTCACTCGATGCCACCATCTTGTACCCCACACGCCGCCATCTTGGTCCCATCCCACCGCCGCCATCTTGGTCCCACTCCCACATCAGCCGCCATCTTGGGCCCACTCCCACATCAGCCGCCATCTTGGTCCCACCACCCACAGCCGCCATCTTGGTCCCACTCCCACATCAGCCGCCATCTTGGTCCCACTCCCACATCAGCCGCCATCTTGGTCCCACTCCCACAGCCGCCATCTTGGTCCCACTCCCACAGCCGCCATCTTGGTCCCACCACCCGCAGCCGCCATCTTGGTCCCACTCCCACATCAGCCGCCATCTTGCACTCAGTGACCCCAGTGACGTCATAAGTTGCACTAAGATCCAAAGGTCAATGTGACTCAAATTGGCCTTTGTATACTACTGACCTCAATAGGGTTTTTTTTATTTTCCACCAGCGTGAAGTATTCCTGAAGTCAAACCACAATATACGTCCTTTAGACTAAAGTGTAATTTTTTCAATAATTCCCTGTTTGACCTTGACGTTTGGCCTATTTTTACCATGCATATCGTCTTTCAATGATGTATCCGCTCAAACAAATTTGAATTCAATAATTTCCTGATTTTCATGCCACAATGCACTTGACTTACTGACGCCAATTTTAGTTACGCGACATCTGCGTGACTCCATAGTTATCAATTTGAGAAAAGTAGGCCGATTTCTTGGAAAGTTAGGGAAGGGGAAGGAGAAGAAGAAAGAGGCGAAGGAGAATTTGCGTTCCTGGCTGATGTAGTCCAAAAAGATTGAAAGACACGTGCTAGACGACCCAAAGACGACCCACTAATCAGGACACATTCGCCGCTCAAAGAAAATTACCGAGTCGATAATCAAAGAAACTTTCTCGTACCTTTAGCGCTGATAATATGCCAACTGTATTAGCGCCAATTCCCAATCAGAAATGAACTGAGAATGACATAAACACATACGAGTTTCTTGAAACAGACCAGCCACCAACAGTTTTCAATGATGCCACAAGACACCTTGAGATTCCAAGTTGTCAAATCCGAACCACTGAGATTTATTATTTTTTCAAATGGACCACATGTAGTTTTTAGCTGGTACTTTGATTGTGTCCGTTCATTTGAATACCTTGAAGATCTGAAATATCATAGCTTCCAAAGGGTCCCAAAAGCTTAGGTATAATTATACAAACTACGAACGTGTGTAGACTCAGGTGTTCGGGAAGTTAGCTGCCAGTTTACAGTTTACTATTCGGTTGTGAAGTTATAGATGCTAGTCCACGATTCACGGTTCACGATTCAAGGTATTCTAGCGTCTGGGAGTAGGTGTAGACATCCTTGCGAGTCGTTTAGAGTCACCAAACTTGGTACACATACTACGAGACAACGTCTACATGATGGTACTCTTAGTTTCACGATCCACGGCTAGGGGACGAATAGGTAACTGGCATCTGATAAGTATTTGGAGTGGTAGGCACACTTGCGAGTGGTTTAGAGCCCCAAACTTAATGGTACATATATACTACGAGACAATACCTACATCAAATTGTCATTAATTCCACGATCCATCGCGAGGGGGCGAATGAGTAACTGGAATCAGAATAAGTAACTGGGTTGATAGATACCATTGCATGTGGTTCAGAGCCACCAAATTTGGTAAATATATACTGCGAGACAATACCCCCAGGATGGTACCGTTAGCTGCACAATCCACCTCTAGGAGGCGAATAGGTAATGGGCTACTTAACCCTATCTGGCCTGGGCGATTTTGGGGTGTACTGAAGCCTGGGGGGGGGGAGAGAGGCGGAAAGTACCCACTATATATTCTCACTATCGCCAAGGCTAGAGAGCTGAAACTTACCACACTATATCTTTCGGGGTCAAGCTCTACAAGAAAATGTTTAAAAAATTAAAAAAGCCCGCCATGATGACGTCACTGTGACGTCATTTTCAAAAAAGAACATTTTTGGACGATTTTTCGGTCAAAATCTTCGAATTTTTTATTTTTGTTTTTTCTTCGCAAAAACTGCATGATAAATTAGTAAATAATAATCTGATATGAAATAAAATAAGTTTTACTCACTTTTTCGTACAGAAAAGCAATTTTTTTGAAGAAATATGACGAAAACATCACTTTTTTTGGTACCCCACATGGTCACCATTTTTAATTTGCCCATGATCCTCTGCTCGTGAGGTTATGCAAACAGGCTCAAAATGACCTCAATATGGTAACCTTTAACGTCGCGAAGTTTCAGCTCTCCATTTTTTTTTGGCGTTCTGGAGATATCGCAGAAAGTTTGATAGGGGGGCATTTTTTACCCCCCTCCCCCAGGCCTGGTAGGTTTGATGGGGGAAGGGAGAGAGGGGAAACAAATCAGGGGGTGTTTTTTGGTGATGCTAAGACATATGGCTTCTGTAAAATGCATAGAATGGCGTTGAATCAACATGCTGAATTTTGCGTAATTTTTGAAGAAATATGGCGAAAACTTTTCTGGTACCCCCACATGGCCGCCATTTTGAATTTACCCATAATCCTCTGCTCGGTAACTGTGTGAGTAGATATATTATTGTGTGGTTCAGATCGGGCTATCAAACTAGTATACGCATAAACTATAGCAAACTCCGAACAAGCTCTCAGCGTTGAGATTACTCCGCCAATACAAACCTTCTTCTAGCACTGTAATAACGTCATTATTCATTAACCCTACCTGGCCTGGGGTGTTGTTTTTTTGCTCCTATCTCCGGAACGACGCAAAATTGAGAGCTAAATCTCCGTGACCTTTTATATTATCATATTGGGGTCATTTTGAGGCTATTTGTATGACCCCCCCCCCCCCGAGCAGAGGATCATGGGTAAATTCAAAATGGCGGCCATGTGGGGTAACAGAAAAGTGATGTTTTCTTCATATTTCGTCATAATTTTTCCTTTTCTGTATGAAAAAGTGGGTGAAACCTATTTTATTTCACGTCAGATTATTATTTACTAATTTATCATGCAGTTTTTGCGAAGAAAAAAAAACAAAAATAAAAAAATTGAAAATTTTGATCGAAAAATCGTCCAAAAATACTCTTTTTGGAAACGACGTAATCTTGGAATTTTTGTTTTACATTTTCTTGTAGAGCTTGACCCAAAGATATAGTGTGGTAAGTTTCATCCCTCTAGCCTTAGCGATAGCGAAAATATATAGGGGAGGGGCACGTCCCCCCCCCCCACTCAGGCTGCGGTACACCCCAAATCGTCCAGGCCAGATATGGTTAACAATATATCTCCGATTCACTGATAACTAGTTTATGTTGTTGGTTTTGTTTGAGTTTCGCATGAATATAGGCCATGCGTATGGAACTGTCGTATTGTGTGATGCGATGGATGTAAGGCTGATATCTAGTAAGACAACCATATGTCGACTGTATTGCTTTGTCGCTGAACAGAAATCAAAGCGCCGTGTTCCACCTAATTGCTATAAAAGTACATGTTGTTATGGCAGCCTTTTTGTCCCCCGCCGCAACGCGGCCGGGGACTTTAAAATGGTTCTTGCTTCTATGTGTCCGTGCATGCACGGACATGTCCGTGCAAATACTTCGTAAGCAATAACTTCTAAATGCTTTGTCGGATTCTTCCGAAATTTGGCATCTCCATTCTTTGCGACAAGACGTCTCTTGGTATTACGTTTCAGCAAGATCCGCCTGCAGGTGGCGCCACTGGATCTTGTTCCAATCTTTAGTGCATGTCCGTGCAAAT
>JAVTVY010039333.1:0-17020 GCA_036873755.1 Hanleya hanleyi | reverse complement strand
AGTTCGCCTTTATCATTTCAAGTCATGTTAGGATTCTGTTTCATCCGTTGTAATACCAGGCCAGTTTGTTTCTTGAACGATGCAGGTACACTCTTCAGCACTTCGTCTTCCACCCACTGTGGGGCTGTGGGTGGTACCCCTGGTAATGGCGGCTGTTGGAGCGCTGCTGAGGTCGGCGGTGTGTCACGTGGTGGTGGTGGTGGTGGTGGGGTAGAGAGGGTTTTGTATTGGTCCATGAACGTCATGTACCGTTGAAGCGTCTCATTGTACCGTTTTACTTTCTCACTGTCGCTTAACCCCGGTCTCTGTAAGATCTGTTGCATCTCTCCATCGAGGGTGTTTATGGTCTTCACCGTAGGTGGCACAGGGTAGGGTGATTGGAGGTTTTGAAGCAACCGAGGTTCGACGAGGACCATTTTTTCGTGTGGTTCATTGTCGGCCGAAGAGTCCACCCAATACTGGACCCAACACGGAAGCGGCCAACGGTGCTAAGATGGCCCCGAGAAAGCCGCCTTTCTGTAATACCTTTTTCTTTTGTGTTTGTGGGACCCGCTTATGGACTAGGGTTCGGAGACCTGTCTTATGCTTGGCCAACTTGGTCTTCTGAGCCGGAGTCAGTGGTACGTTGCCTTTTAACAGGTTGTACCCGATCTCGCACAGGCAGCGTACAAGGTCAGGGTCCGCACCGCGTACAATGGTTCGGACCAACTCGGGTGGGGCCGTCTTCAATACACGGAGCGTGGGAGCGTGCTTCCGTACTCGCGCAGACATCCTGTACAACTAATGCCAGAACCCACAACTCTACCCTTTTTATCCACCTCAGAGACAAAAAATCAACCCTGCTGTGGTATTCATTCTTTTTATTATTCCCCATCATCAAACACACAGACCCCAGCTGGGGGGACCCACTGTGGGTGTGTTTCCATTATTTTTGCATGTACACGTGGTGGGTCTCCCCGGGAAAGATGCCGGTCCGTAGTCGAAGGTGGTCGGGGGTGGCTTGCTTGAGGTCGAACAGCATATACCCGTGCTGAGGGGTTGTGGCATCTTTAAAGGCTTCCAACGCAAACGGTGTGCGGCCGGGATATATCTGTCTCGCCAGGTGCAGCAGTTGAGTGGTATCTCTCGGGTTTTTGAAGACCACCAGGTAGTGGGCATTTAAGCTGATGTTCCGATGTTCTTTGTTTTTACTGAACAGATTCTGCACAATGTAGATGATGCTGAGCCGTCGATGATGGCTGCCTTTGGTAAAGAGTTGGGTGACCCGCGCATCCGTCTCCGCCATGAGATCATACAGAACCACCAAGGTGTCGGGTTCCAAATCGGCCAGGTTGGGTAGGCCTTCCACGAACGTGATGTTGGGCATTGCTGCATACGCTGCCTGCCATTCTCCGTAACACCACACGACTCGGCCAATAGGTGGGGTGATCATGCTGTCGGCGTGTTGAAGGAGCTTCCGGACGAAGTGCGTTTTGCCGGAGCCCGTCGGTCCTGCGATGAGACACGTGAAGGGATGCTGCCAACGGGGTTCCATGGTTCGACGTGTATCCGTTGTCGTGGTAACCCGCTCTTGTAAATTTGGTACGAGTGAACTGGAGTGGTGGTGGGTACAACGTCGGTCGTCGTTGTCTGTTCACTGCGAGGGATGATGATGGTGGTGGTGGGTACAACGTGGGTCGTCGGTTCACTGTGAGGGATGAAATCTGGTGGGTCTTGAGACGTAGTGGGTGTTCTGGGTGTAGGTGTAGAGCTTACACTCGACGTGGCTTGTACACGGGGTGTGGTGGTGGTGGTGACTGGGCTCGATACGACTGGTGCTCTCTGTAGGCCGGTTTCACTGGTGCCTGGTGTTCTCAGTTGGTTAAGTAACGTGCTGACATAGGCTACGTCGTAAAACACACCTCCGTACAACACACTCAGCAGGGTTAGCAATAGCACCCCAAAGCCCACTTGTGCTTTGCGCGTTTTGGGAGACGCTTCAGAGGCAGCTGCTGTTGGTCCATAGCACTGTGGTCGGACGTGGAATGAAGGAGGACGGCAGTGATGTCTGGCTTTATAGTCGTTTCACCTGGTTGGCAGCGACCCAGGAATTGAAGGAACTGGGCCAGCCTTGCCATTTCACGAAATGAAACAGTTTGCCACGCCGACGTTCCGTTTTCAAAATCTGCTCCACCGTGTAGTAGTCTTGCTGTGTTTTTACGACAGGCTGTAATTCCGTCTCGTAAAACGTCCCTAGCAACCGTTCCCCTTGAAGATCTTCCAGTTCATAGACTCGCCGCTGTCGGGGTAGGCGCCGTTTAATCAGGAAGTGCTCATCGCTCCAGTTGGGCAAGTAACTTTTCTCGAACTGGCCCTTGACTTTGCTGATCCGTACAGGGTCCCCGACCTTGTACACCGCCTTCGTCGTTCGCTGCGATGGCCTGGGGTACAAGACACGGCGGACTTGGGCTTCATTGCGTTGGGTCACGGTAATGGGGGCTCTCTCTATACTCCGATGATAGGCTCGATTGTTACCCCTCACCAGTTTCGGGAGAACATCGATGTACTGCCTTGTATTCTTATAGGTGAAATATTTATACGGCCTTTGAATGTCCTGTTGAACCTTTCCACCACGGAAGCCTTGGTCTCGTTGTACGTATGGAAGAAAAACACCTTCTGGGCTTTCAGAAACTGTTGGAACGGTCTGTTGAGGAATTCCGTGCCTTCGTCGGTTTAAATACAAAAAGGTTTGCGCCCGGTCTTGAAGATGTCTTTGAACGCCGCTATGAGATTCGCCCCGTTTTCGTCCGGATGGGTACCACCCACGCATACTTGGATAGGATATCGATGCACGTCAAGATACCGATTCCCATCGTTGTGTTTGGCAAAGGCGCTCATATCGACCAAATCCGCTTGCCACTGGGCATCCCTATTCCTCCACGATGACCCGGTTCCGTAGAAAATGGCGACGGACAGATCGATGTAAGGTATAGGTGTCTTGTTTTCTTAACCAATCTCGGACTTGGGCACGTTGTATCCCCTGGGGTTTGGCCGCTCGATAGAGAGCCGACAAGGCACTATAGGCCGCCGGACTGTCAGGACTGTAGTATAAGTTATCCAACACCTTCTCCCAGCGCTTCATGGTGACAAAATGATGATGGACCCTGGCTCTATCGTTTATTTATAACGGGTATATCTTGGACCGGAGTTTCTTTCTGATTTTCTTCGTGGGCTTCCACAGTGGCCATGGTAAATGACCAGTCCAACTCGTCTGATGACCGCTTGATAAACACTTCATCCACATCTACCACGGCATCTTCCAATGCAGACCATAGATCAGGGTGAAGGGTAAAATGCACTGTACCTCCATCTAGCCGAGCCAATTGAGCAAAGAAGGGGCCGCGTCGGATGTACACATCGTGACACAAGTGGATGAGATCGCCGTCCAGTTCACCAGACAACACCCGTTTGAATTTGGTCCAGCCCTCCCGGGACAGACGAATGTGAGCCGGCACGGTTGTGTAGGGTCCGTGTCTCCCACCACCTCCTCCATGATATCGACCTTATCCGCATACAGGTGCAGGAAAACCTCGGGGGTCAAGCTGAAATACGCCAGTACTATATGCTCCGTCATGGTCAGTACGTGAATGGTACCAGATTTTACTGTCTCTCGTATTTATAGGGAGAACCCCGTGAGATCAAAGGATCAGGTGGTCATGTCACTGGGCTGACTGAGTCTAGCCGGGTAATCAATGGCATCGTCGTCGTCGGGTTCATGTAGTTGTTCATGGGGTTCAGCCAGCGCGTCGTCCATAGCACGAGCCCACGCCAACTGGTCTGATGATCGCTCGTCCGGTGTAAACAGCTGGTCCACAATAGGCACCACTTTCTCCAAGGCTGACCACAGAGCGGGGCCTAGGGTGAAGCCTCGCGTAGGGTCTTGGTAGCGGCCCAGGCGTAGGAAGAGGGAGGTACGGTATACGTAGATGGCATTGTCTATGTGGATGAGGTGTCCGTCGAGCTCACCGCTCAACATCCGTTTAAATTTGGTCCACCCGTCACGAGGTAGTGTCACCGTATTCGATATGGTCTCAGCGGGCGCCCAGCAAATAGCTCCACGGTCTTCCACCAGGGTGACTTTATCTTCATAGACGTGTAACCCCACCTGCGGTGTAAGGGGCAGAATGGCTCGTAGGACGGGTGACATGCTTGCTCCAATGTCGAACGGTGAATGACACACATTCTGTCTCACCCTCGTATTTATAGTCCCACTGTCAATACCACAGCGCCAGGGTCAATAGGGCACAGACTAGTGTGAGGCCAACCAGCCGGCGCTGGTTCCGGCGTGAGCGCTCCTGGTCCATAGCCCGAGCATCAAGGATGGCTGTCATAGTCCAGTAGTGGTGAGTGATGGCACGCCTCTCCATCGAGTGCACTCTGTGGAGGACCGCTTCTGTGAACTCGTTCAGGATCTGGCGTCGTCCCTCGTTGTCGTCGCCATCTGCAAACATGGACCGGACCACTGCTCGGTAACCCGTGAATGAATTCACCGCGGTGGCATGCTGTAAAATGCGAGTCGCACAGGGCTGGATCTCCGTCATGGCTCTGCAACCGTAGAAATGAAAGTGTGGGATGCAGAGAGACGGGTTTTATAGACCAGATGTAGCTCTACGGGTGTAGTCCGTGATACGTACTATTCTGATGGGTTAGTGCAAAATAGAGAGCAACAACAACAACACAGATTACAGATCAATCCTTTTATTATGCGTGAACATCATAGGAATGCATGTACTGACCTGTCTGTGTGGGTTTTTTCGGGTACGTCCGTGTCTTTTCGTTAAAGTCCGTGTATTTTCGGTAAAGTCCGTGTCTTTTCGGATCGGTGACGTCCGTGTCTATCATCCGGGTACTTCGTGTCTGCGCAATGCGGCTCAGTCGTACACCAGTACACCAGTCTCGATCCTCCACTTGGGGTAGAGTGTGCTAAAAATAGATTGCCAGCTAGCGTGCTATAAAAGGGAAGGGGCCTTGCCGTTTCATCAGACACTCTATCAACCACCAAGATGTTCACTTGCACAACTTGCCAGAAGCAGTTTACTCGTCTAGATAATTTACGACGCCACGAGGCCTCCACCCACAACGATGCACGGTATACTTGTATAACCTGCGCACGGTCATTTAATCGGGAGGATCAGTTACTGCGCCACGAACGCTCATTCCACGAGGGCGCGACGGAACAATGTAAGGATTGTGGTCAACTCTTCAAACGACGCAGTCAGTTAAGACGGCATCAGCGTTTGATTCATGCCCCGTCTCCACGGTTTTGGCGACAACTTCCTACTGAAGAGGCGCCGCGGAAGGTCAGACCCAGTGAAGATAAGCCCGGGGAGACGAACGCCACTGGTGATGCGATGACGGAGAGCCCGCCTATACCCACAGTTCAGAAGAGTCTAGATATCCAGCCAGTCCCTAGCATTGCTGTTGCCAGTCATACGCCTGACGACATCGGACATTTTCTGGAAGATGCAGTGGATATTCCCAGCGATCTGTTACAGGACGCCCATCCAGTGAATGACATCGATCGGCGCCAATGGCCCATGATACGGCACATTTTCCACCGTGATCGCCCCATTCCAGATATCTACAATTTCCCACTGACCCACCTCACCCGTCTACGCAGCTACGTGGAAGCCATCTTCAAAGATCAAACTACGGCCTTCAAATTGAATGTTGCTTTCGGGTACATCTTACGTCACAAAAAGACGGACCAGTTACGGTATTATTATGCCAGTAATAACAGCCATGTGTTTGACCAACCGCTCACCATCATTAACCGGAGGTCACTAGAGACGATGCTGGAGATACTGGACACCGTGGAACCCTTGAGATGGGCGCATCATCAACGCCCCAACATACAATGGGTAGTAGAGAAGGTCACCAATGCCACGTTCTTCCTTACCAAGCTGACCGACCACCGCCATCGGTTGAATGCGTCACCCGCACACTGATGAATATCATGCCGTACACACACTCTATGTCTACATGCTGATCGTTGACTTGAGCTCAGTAAACCCTTGTACATAATGTGACGGTGCGCTAAATAATAAAACATGGTGTTTGATATTCAATTTGTTTTGCTGTGAACATACTAAACATACCCAGGGCGGCTCCCCCAGCCTGGGTATGATGTAACATTGGGGATAATAAACTGTATAAACCTTGCTGAACTTGTTAGTGTTATTCATGACAACCGCTATCCGATTGCATAATACAGATCCGACATTCATCCGCGTGATGACGCGCGCGCCGCTCGCGCTGCGGGGGGCGCCGGGGCGGGAAAAACAAAACCCCCCGGAGGGTTGAACGTTGGAACTCTTCTGGGTTTGGAGGTAGTTTTAGTGAAAACCGGAAGTGACATGGGACCCATACAGGGTCCAGTTTTCGACACTAGGTGACCACATCCCGACAAAAATGGCCAGTTTTCGACACCGGATGTGCCGCCATCTTGAACATACGTGCCGCCATCTTGGATATGTCCCATAATGCACCGGGTCAAAATACTCGCTTCTGATTGGACGAGAGCTCCGTGGCGGATTTGAAATACTCGCTTCTGATTGGACGAGAGCTCCGCATTGCATCTGCGCATGCGCAGAATGGTATTCCTACCGCACACCCAGCCCATTAGATGCCCCTTCACATAAGCTTCACTTTGATACCTCACTCGACCCCATTGGATCATTAGGGACTCCCCTACATCCCAAAACGTCGATGCGCATGCGCAGAATGGTGACAACGCCCGAGCCGCTAGTCCAGTCAGATGCCCCTTCACATAAGCTTCACTTGGATACCTCACTCGACCCCATCGGACCATGAGTAGCTCCCCTAGCTCCCAACACGTCTATGTCCATACCCTTGGGCCACCGCGCATGCGCAGAAGGCCGATATTTCAACCCCACACCCAGCCCATCAGATGCCCCTTCACATCAGCTTCACTTTGATACGTCACTCGACCCCATTGGACCATGAGTAGCTCCCCTAGCTCCAACACGGCTATGTTCATACCCTTGGGCCACCGCGCATGCGCAGAATGACGCTAGTTCAAACCCGCTAGTTCAGTCAGATGCCCCTTCACCTAGGCTTCACTTTGATACCTCACTCGACCCCATCGGACCAGTAGTAGCTCCCCTAGCTCCAACAAGGCTATTTCCATACCCTTGGGCCACCGCGCATGCGCAGAATGACGCTATGTCAACCCCACACACAGCCCATCAGATGCCCCTTCACATAAGCTTCACTTTGATACCTCATACGACCCCATCGGACCATTATTGGCTTCGCTAGCTCCAACACGGCTATTTTCATACCCTTGGGCCACCGCGCATGCGCAGAAAGGTGACAACGCCCAAGCCGCTAGTCCAGTCAGATGCCCCCTCACCTAGGCTTCACTTTGATACCTCACTCGACCCCACTGGACCAGTAGTAACTCCCCTAGCTCCAACACGGCTATTTTCATACCCTTGGGCCACCGCGCATGCGCAGAATGACGCTAGTTCAACCCCACACCCAGCCCATCAGATGTCCCCTCACCTAAGCTTCACATTGATACATCACTCGACCCCACTGGACCAGTAGTAACTCCCCTAGCTTCAACACGGCTATTTCCATATCCTTGGTCCACACGAGTTGTCTCCCTTGCGTCAATGTGTGCAGATGGCGCTACGGTCGACGCCGTGATGGGGAAAGGGCGTCCCCGCACCATCCTGGAGCCGCCATTTTGTTTGTTGTTTTCTTGCGGAGATACACGGGACAATAAACACTCGACCCTAGGGTGGTACAGATGCTAGACTGATCCTATTAACATGGTACAACACCTATAGATTATGTTTATTACTATTATATGGCTTAGAGGTTTTTTTGAGGGTAATGTCAGGGTTTTTTCTCCCCGTGACCTCCCCACCGCCTCGTTTGCTCCCTTGCGCCGCCATCTTAAACCCACCACCACCCACCACAGCCGCCATCTTAAACCCACCATCCATCCCACCACCCACCACAGCCGCCATCTTAAACCCACCATCCATCCCACCACCCACCACCACAGTCGCCATCTTAAACCCACCATCCATCCCACCACCCACCACCACAGCCGCCATCTTAAACCCACCATCCATCCCACCACCCACCACCACACGCATGCGCACACCTCCACAAAACCTCCCCATTATATGTCGCTGTGACGTCACAAAAGGTTCTGCGCATGCGCAGTGAAGCGCTGTTGGCTCGAAATGCTCGGTGTATACTACTCACATCTTGTATTTAGTTCATCATGAAAAGATAGGACCTGGACGTTCTGATTTTCAAGTAATTGTGGGTGGGGGGGGGGGACCAAAATTTTCCTTGTCTGCTCTTGGGGGGGACCATAATATTTACACATTCAGTCCGGGGGGGACCAAACATTTTTGTGGCCTACTGACCGGAATCCCCCCGGCCCACCCCCCCTGGTAAAAAATGAACCGTCCCTAAACTTAGCCAGGGCATTTTGAACGTTTACGTCAGTTGACGACATCAGGTCAATGAATAACTTGTCGTTAATTTGACAAATTCTCACATGTAACTTAATCTCATCAAGCATAATTTTCCGTCTGTCGACATGTTTAGTGCAATGAAGTAAAAAATGCATTTCGTCGTCGACGAGCAGACATGTTTGACAAAGACGGTCATTACCTGGAGTATTTGTGTATCTACCTCGTTCAATTCCGAGTTTATGGGCACTGATTCTAAGCTGAATAAGAGCGGACCTATTTTTTCTATTTTTGACTTTCAGAGCAGCTTCCTCTGAGAAAAAGCTCCTCTTGAACATACGGTATGAGGTCATCTTAGAAAAATCAGCAATCTTCCCAGCCCATAAAACTGAAAATTTCTCAATTAGGAAAGCCTTCATAAATTTAAAGTGGCCTCGGGTTTTTTACATGTTTGATTCTCCCAGAGATGTTGACAATTGGTTTCCTGTAATAGAGTTTTTATATACGAAACCCAGTTCATCGTATTGTTAGATCGGCATTCTTCAACTTGTTCCATATACGATTTATATAATACCGACGACGGATCAGACGACTGGATATGAAGTAAATATTTAACACTTTTTAACAGAGCATAAACTTTCATAGGAACTCTACTGAGCTCACTAAGAACAGCCAAGATTACGGCTTTGGAATGTACTCCTAGAATTTGTTTAGCAAACTTTAAATGAGTCTTTTCGCAGTCAACATCCAAGCGCAATAATGAGTCCAGCTGTTTGTATAAACTAGAGTACCCTATCCAGACCTCAGACCCATATAAAAGTATCGGTTTGATTGTAGCGTCGAAAATATTGCACGCGAGATCCGCCTGTAGCTCACTGAGATTTAATGATTGTTTAACCGAGAAGATAGCTTTATTAGCCCTGGAAGCTAGATTTATAACGGCTTGGTTAAATTTACCATTGCTGTGAAGTAGGAGCCCTAGATACTTATATTTATTGACACATTCCAGTTTGGACTTGTTTATATAGAACGAATCTGTACTACATTTGCTCAGACCAAACACCACTATCTTTGTTTTCTTTACGTTGACAGATAAGCCCCACTGAGCCACAAATGACCCTAATTTATCCAGTTTTGTCTGCAGATCCGCTTTATCTAAAGACAGTAGCACAATATCATCAGCATACGCGAGACAGTGTACTTGTTCATCCCATATTTTGGGTGAGTGATCGCTATCCATATCTAATAAAAGGTCATTAATAAAAATATTAAATAATAATGGACTCAGTACATTTCCCTGATGCACCCCTCTAGACACAGGAAATCTCTCGCTCATACAGTATGTTGTCCTCACTCTGGAATGACTGTGGAGGTACAGGGATCGGATAACCTGATAGATAGGGCCTGTAATGCCGGTTCTCTGTAATTTTAGAAATAAGGCATCGTGCCAAACCGAATCGAATGCCTTATTGAAGTCGACGAAACAAGTATATAATTTTTGCTTGCGTTTAGTGTACTTGTCGATAATTGATTTCATTGTAAAGATGTGATCTGAAGTCCGGTGACCTTTTCTGAATCCTATTTGTGATTTTGACAGTAGACCCTTAGTTTCAACGAAATCTACAAGTCTTTTATTCAATATCAGACAGAACATCTTCCCCAAGCAGCTATTAAGCGTAATTCCCCTATAATTGTCGGGATCCAAGGGTGTTCCACTTTTATGGATGGGTACTATCATCCCGTCTGTCCATGACTGAGGGATGCATGTGTGGATATGCCGATATATATAGCACAGAACTCCATGCATATTGTAGTCGAATCGTCTGGGAGAAATACGATCTGATAATGAGAAGTGTTGCTTGTCGATGGGATTATTGAAGAAAATTATATATTGACAATTCATTCGAACAGGAAATAATCAATTAATTCTTCGATAAATAATAAAAGTAATTCCATCAGATTGATTTTAAGCCTCCTACGACCATGGAAATGGTCAGTCTTAGGTCAAGGTACACACTTAAATCATATCAAACCCTACTTCGTAGGTCCTGTGACGTTAGTCACAATACTCATGTTGGAAAATAGGGAAGTCAATTACATTCGCGGTGGTGGTGATATCACGGCTGTGGAAAGAATTTCAATCGCGAAGGAGATACTTTTGCCGCGGTGAAAACTATTTCTATCGGTGTTTTTCGGGAAACGTAGGGTGGACTTGCGGTGGCGTACGTGGACGGGCGTTACTACATTAATACATGCTTCGACAGGCGTTACTGCGTTAAGACAGACGTCGACCAGCGTTACTTCGTTAAAACCGGCACCGACAGGCATTAATGTGTTGCTGTGATAAGACGGTGGCGGCCTAGCTATGTATGGATTACAGAATAAACTGTCACGGTATGAATTTAATGTTTATACAAAGCTATCTATGTTTGATAGCTATGTAGGTAGTATTATGAATTATGGTTGCGAAATCTGGGGATTTCACCCTGCTAAGGATATTGAGATAGTTCATATGGGTTATTGTAAAAAGGTTTTAGGAGTATCAAAAAATACTACAAATTGTATGGTTTATTCTGAATTAGGTAGGTGCTCAATGTCTGTCATAAGAAAAGGAAGAATTATGAAATATTGGTCGAAGTTACTCAATACTGATAACTGTTTGCTTCGATCTGTGTATGAAGATATGCATGATACATGTACTAATGCTCCCAACAAGGATAATTGGCTTAATTTAGTTAGAAAGGAGTTGCAAAATACAGGATTGATGGAATACTGGAATAACCAATATATTAATGATGTGCCCCGTTTTCTAAGAATGTATCGACAAACAATATTTGATCATTTTATACAAGACATAAGGTCAAAGATGCAAGGGATGTCCAAATGTATTTTGTATAAGCATCTGACAGATATTCACTGCTTACAATTTTATTTGCAGAAACCATTATTACACATGAGCAGTGTGACTAACGTCACAGGACCTACGAAGTACAGTAGGCATTAGGACTCGAACACGAACTGAACTCTTGGAAATCCCCACCCCCAGTTGAAATCCTGCCTATATTAAGATGGGCACTGATTTTCATCATAAATCACCAGAAATTTCCATCAAAAATAGGTCAGCTCAGAACTTGTTGGTAACAGTCTCCTAATGCGCCTTCGTTCCAAAATAAATAACGATCACCGATTTAGTTTTACATTTTTTTTTAAGGAAACAGATTGAATAACATGAGCAGTGTGACTAACGTCACAGGACCTACGAAGTACAGTAGGCATTAGGACTCGAATGCGAACTGAACTCTTGGAAATCCCCACCCCCAGTTGAAATCCTGCCTATATTAAGATGGGCACCGCCCAAGTCAGAATCGCCAGTGATTTTCATCAAAAATCACCAGAAATTTTCATCAAAAGTAGATCAGCTCAGAACGTGTTGGTAACAGTCTCCTAATGCGCCTTCATTCCAAAATAAATAACACTCGCCGATTTAATTTTACAATTTTTTAATTAAAGGAAACAGATTGAATAACATGGCAGTGTGACTAACGTCACAGGACCTACGAAATAGGGTTTGATATAATTTAAGTGTGTACTCGAGAGATGACTTGGGGGCCCTGTGTGCTATCATGAGAGAATTTATATAGCATCTCTAAATTGACAGTGGGAACTATTAACTTTTCCAGATGTCATCGCTGGTGAGTCGTTAGCATAGCAACTATTATCGCCCTCAGTTTCTATTACCATGGGCACTGATCAGCCCAGCAGTACAGCACGAGGTGTTGGGAGGAGAGTCCGAGAAAGCGGGGCACCCCCCCACCCCCTCTTCTCGGCATTAGGAGTTTTTTTTTCAAATTAGCGTAGGGAATGGTGCTCTGTCAGAGCAGTTGAGAAGTAAATGTTTCAAGTCCCAAAATAAGACCGGAAACTGGAAAAGAAACAAATTTGAAGTGAGAACGGTCAAGATCAGAGATTTGTTAGAATGCAAGAATCAAAAGAGAGCCATTCTCCATGGATATATTTATTTGGCATCAAGGTACCTCATCTGAAGAGAGTACATAATAATAATCAATGAACAATAAAGCACACACTAAAAAAATAAACAACTGGTTATAGGTTACTGAATTTAAAACACAACGATGATTTTATTATTGATCTCTTCAGTAATAACAGATAATAGGGTCATTGTTGTGTTTAAATTTAGTAATTTCTCTCATAAAATCCAGTAATTTTTTATTTCTTTTTGAGGTAGAACATTTTTTAACTAATGACTGAACTGAAGAAATTATACAATGTTGTATAGGCTGGATATATAAAACGTGCAGTATAATATGCCTTCAACGGAATTCCAAGACCAGCAAATGAGTGAAAACGGATCCATACCATCGGAATGTGTGTCAACATTACAGTGGGGCTAAAAATAGATTACTCCAGAATCTCCAGTTTAATACTAGATTCAAGTGTACTGTTCAACTAGCCATATTATAGATATCTCATAGTACATGTAGATCTAATAGACTGATTACGACGTACGCATGTGTGCTTTTAATATAGATATACCGTAATTAAAATATATTTTGGAAGCTGACGTCTTAGAACAACAACAACGACCACCGAAAGCCAACAAATACCCTGACGCTTCTGTGAGAAGAAGTTTTTCAAAGTTGCTTGGCGCTTCTGATAATGATTTATAAAATACATGTACATGTAAAGTGATACTCGTGGCTCGGTAAAACTTCGCAGCAGACCAAATAACAACCTCCATTCTCCGATAAAATGATTTGCTTCCTTCATGCATCGTGGCATATACAGCTCGGGAAGCGTGGCGTGGACTACTAGGGAAAACATGGCGGAGCTACGTGGAAACGTATAATGCCGACATATTTTGGCAAGTACCATTAAAGTTACTGATATTTTCGAGTGCTGGGCGCATAATTTTTTTTTTTTTTTGCTTTAGTGCTGGGCGGCCGAAGTTAGTCCCAGACGCTTAAAAGTCACAGTGAAGCGTACAGTCAAGGGTTCCCGATGGGCATGACCGTGCACTCCAGTCATCAATAAATAATAAAAAATTAATTATAAATTAAATTTTCATCAGAATTCGATCAGCTCAGAACTTGCTGGTAACAATGCCCTAATGCACGTTCATGCCAAAAATCAAGGTTCTAATGTTAACGGTTCTCCTTATTTTGCCGACGAAAGGATTCGGATGGACTGACTGACTGACTCACTCACTCATTACCGGACAATTTGCGATCTGTAGCCTACTTCGTAGGAATAGATATCATCATTATTTGTCACGATATAGAATGTCTGCTCATAAGTTATGTATACAACAAGGAAGATATGAAAAGGCAGATTGTAGCCAAAGATTATGCAAAAAGTGCGAACTTGAGTTAGTGGAAGATGAATATCATTTTATTCTTATTTGTCCTGCTTATAAGCAGTTTAGGGTCTCATATATTAAGAAGTATTACTGGAAAAAACCTTCTGTATTTAAGTTAATCCAACTCTTATCTGTACACAATGTGAAAGAGTTGCTTAAATTAGGTAAATATTTAGAAAAATGTACGAAAATCAGAGACCAGTGAAACAGTAGTAGCCCACTCTCCGCTGTATATGACTCTAGAATATACCAATAAGCCATGTAGCTTACGGAAATAAACTTACTTATTAATCAACTATCAATGATATGAATCCAATACAAAGAAATCGGCCCCAAACCGGGCCAATATGAGGAAGGCGGGCCAATACGGAAAAGCAGGTCCAATACGGGAAAACAGGGCCAATATGGGCTGGACCAATATGACTTTCAACATGGCGACGCTGAGGATGAACGATCCTCGATTCGCGATCTTCTTCGAATGATGTCACTGATTTCTCTGACTTTGAACGGATATTCAATGGCTTATGTGATAATTTTCGATAGAGCTATACGTGCCGATACACAAACCTTGAAATCAAGTGAGGTGAGTCATGCTGAAATAGACTATAGTGACGCGAGCGCGAAATCGACGTGCTAAGTACAAGCAGACGTCAAAACAGCAATCCAACACTTACAGCAGTGCACTGATGAACGAAGCGATAACTACAGTGATATTTTACAACAGAAAGATGTCAGACTTGCACCTAGAAGAGTTATTCACATATGGATAGAACCGATAGAAATTATGCGGTCGAAACACCTGTAAAATGATGTTGAAAACTAGGGTCTCCATAGCATGATACGTCTTCGATCCTCAAATCGGGACTGGATTTGGACCAAATTTACGCCAGATTATAAGGTTGTATTTTACTGCACCGTTCTTATCAAATAAAATTAGTATTTCATCTGCTTGTATCTTTTTGACTCCGTTTCATACGTTGAAGACCCACGCCCAGGTTGAAGATGATCGGCCTATTCACCGTCCCGATTGTCACCGTCGTTTCTGATAGCGTTACTGTAGAGGAGGTAGACTTTCCGACGATAATGGCACTTCAAAAAGCACATAATAATAATCGTAGGAAATAGGCCTATTGTGAAGGAAGAAATACTGGGAGTCGCTGTACTAAAATATTCCTTGATGCATGTATTATAATCGATAAAAAAAATTGTAGGTGAGTTAATTAATAAAAATGTCATTAACCAAGTGTTTTCATATTGGCCTGGTTATAGGTCCTCGGTCAGCCGTATTGGCCCTCGGCCTGCGGCCTCGGGCCAATACGGCAGGCCTCGGACCTATAACAAGGCCAATATGAAAACACTTGGTTAATAACATAATATTACTTACTAGTTGAAGCCAATCTAGGTAAACTCAGATATAATATCACGGAATATTATATCTGAATTCAGCCCTATATAAATCCCGTGCGAGTTGAAACTACTATTGTTAGCCAATCAGATGGATAGCTTGTTGTAACTATTTCAAAATCACGCCCACAGTAATTACACACGGTAGCACGTGGACTAATATATAAACATTATCGGGAAACAGTATCAAAATATGGCATCATTTCCAGACAGATCCGTGACGATCAAAGAGTTTACTCCCGCCGAAAAGTCTGGCTTTGTTTGGGGATAGAAAATATCAAAAGATTGTGCCGCGCGAGAAGTAAACGTCAATCATTGTCAGAGAGAAAAGTCAGAAATGGTCATGATTGGCTTTTTATGGGATCTCGCAGAATATCGGCAAACAGTTCGCACGAAGTTTTCATAGCGTTACGTCTAGATGGTATTCCCCTGATTTACCATCTTGGTTTACCTAGATTGAGTTGAAGCGTGTAGGATGATGGGAGGATAATGGATACATGTACATACAGGTACGACGTTATATTATCAATATACACCCCATTCCTCCTCACTCACTCACTCACTCACTTTGGGCTAGCTGATCAGAACACTATTCTTTGTTATTGTAATCCGAGTAGTATAACCTGATGCAAACCCGTTCCAAGGTAATGGGTACAAGTGTACGGCATAGGGTGTGTAGGAGTCGGTATACATGTAGGTTCATTTGTTTGTATATTGCACTACAATGTTACAGGATATAGACGGGCGTTTAAGGACGTTAATGCATTAGGGCCATAGCACTATACAATATCAGAGCTTTCAATTGATACCCCTCACGACGCCACAACACGACTTCCAAATCAAGCCTCCTTAGCCACTGCGCATGCGTGCCATCATATAACACGTAAACGATAATCCGGACGTAATCTCAATTCTCACCCTCGCCGTATTTCCATAGGACCCTACAGAGTGAGAGCTTTCATTTCATGCGACTATATTCACCAAAAACGTTTCTCTACACTTTCCAATAATGTCTCCCTATCGACTGTTCATACGCGCGATGACACAACAGGATTGAGATCAAAGTTCATCGGAAAGAGACATCGGTCCCCGCTCGTGTCGACGAAAAGGTAGCACCACACATTCCACACAACCAGTCACAAGCCACATCAATTCAAACTGGAAATTCACTTTCTATACTACTGGCCACGGGCAAAACATAACCGAACAAAGAACGCAGAAAATAAGGATAAAAATAATTATATTTCAAATACACCTCCTCTCAGTTACTCTCACAGCTCACAATGTTAAACATCTGGATAAATAAGAATTCTCACACTACATGTATAAAATGAATGTTTGGGTTTAGTGGTTATCTAAAATTTACAATCATTGCTCATCACCCTAAAACTATGGCAGCCATTCCCATTGTGTGATATGACGAAATATGGCGATGGCTCTAATACTAATCATCCGTGTACATGTACGTGTACCCTTTCAGCGATTGCAAAAAATAAACAACAGTATATGTATCATTACCTATCAGGTTGGTAATATTATAACTGTCAACCTGGGACAACTGACTATCACGAGTGATATCATGAATATAGGAATCAGGTCTGGCGAACCTCTCCGTGCACGCACCATACATCTATCTCCGCGCATGAACCAGAAAGCCTGGCGCTCGCCCACTGCAATCCTTCAATCCTAGCGATCGTGGAGTATTCCATAACCGCTGACTCGCCCCAGTTCTCCCCCGAAT
>JAVTVY010039332.1:0-16346 GCA_036873755.1 Hanleya hanleyi | reverse complement strand
ATGTCCTGATTAAAGGGGTAGATTCTGACAATTATACACCCGTTCCACTCCATAACGTTTTTCTGTCTTCCGACTTGATTTCTGGACCTGTTACTGTGGGTATTAAAGGTAGTTTACCTTTTGAGGGTGTTCATTTACTACTTGGTAATGATCTTGCGGGAGATAAAGTCGGGATTAATCCGATTGTAACTGACAAGCCTTGTTTGGATCAGATCAAGGATCCAGTTGAAGAGGAAATTCAATGTTTATATCCTGCTTGTGCAGTTACTCGAGCCATGAGTAAATTGACCAAGGAGACTGAAAAGTCACTTAAAGATGACGTCATCGACGACGTTTGTTTGGCTGACACTTGCCTGTTTTTTAATGATGAGGCTGATAAGCCACATTTTGATAATAAATTGGAATGTTCTAATGACAAAATTTCAAAATCACAGCTGGTCAATGAACAGCATAGTGACAAGGACATTTCCAAGTTATTTGACAGGGCAGTAGATGAGTGTGATGTAACTCAGGAGCCTGTGTGTTACTTTTGTAAGAATGGTGTTCTTATGCGCAAATGGAGACCGCCAGATGCGTCACCTGATGATGAGTGGGCAGTTAAGTATCAGATTTTGGTACCAAATTCATATCGTTTAGATATTCTCAGACTAGCCCATGAAACACCTCTTGCAGGCCATTTAGGTGTTAACAAAACATATTACAAAATTCTTAATCATTTTTATTGGCCAAATTTGAAGAAAGATATTATAGAATTTTGTAAGTCATGTCACACATGTCAAATGGTAGGAAAACCAAACCAAACAATACCGAAGGCTCCTCTACAACCAATTCCTGCATTTAAGGAAGCTTTTAGTACGGTAATTCTGGATTGTGTTGGTCCACTAGCAAAAACAAAGTCAGGTAATCAATACATGTTAACAATCATGTGTGCTTCAACCAGGTTCCCTGAGGCTATTCCTTTACGGAATATTAAGGCAAAAACTATTGTTAAGGCCTTAGTTAATTTTTTCACACTTGTTGGCCTACCCCAGTCCGTTCAGTCTGATCAAGGATCTAATTTCATGTCAGGAATTTTTCAGCAAGTCATGTATGAATTGGGTATAAAGCAGTACAAGTCATCTGCATATCACCCAGAAAGCCAAGGTGCTTTAGAAAGATTTCATCAGACATTAAAAAAACATGATTAGGACTTACTGTTTTGATACTGAGAAAGACTGGGATGAAGGCATACATTTGTTACTGTTTGCTGTTAGAGAGTCTGTTCAAGAGTCTTTGGGCTTCAGTCCGTTTGAATTAGAATTTGGTCATACAGTTAGAGGACCACTTAAACTGTTAAAGGAAAAGTTCCTAGACAGTGATCTGGACTCCTGTAGTCTCTTACATTATGTGTCGGATTTTCGCACCAGGTTGACTAAAGCACGTGATTTGGCCATGTCAAATTTAAAGTCATCACAAAAAAATATGAAAACAACCTATGATAAACATGCCGTTAAACGAAGTTTTAAACCTGGTGAGAAGGTACTGGCTTTGCTACCTATTCCTGGTAGTCCACTTAAGGCTAGATATTATGGTCCTTATGTCATTGAAAAGAAATTAAGTGACCTTAATTATGTAATTCAGACTCCTGACAGGCGTAAACACAATCAGTTGTGTCATGTAAATATGTTGAAGTTATACATAGACAGAGATAGCACTAACAGTACTTTACAACCTGTAAGTGTAGTTAGTTCTGACCCTGATAGTGATGAAACTCGTGAAGATCCAATGACAGCGGCGAAATTGCAGAACTCTGACATTCTACATAATTTGGATTCCAAGTTGTGTCATCTCGAACCTGCGCGCCAGGAAGAACTTCGAACACTGCTCAGTCAATATGAACATTTGTTTTCTGATATTCCCACTCGGACTGATAAAATTTCACATGACGTCGATGTTGGAGATTCTAATCCAGTGAAACAGCACCCATACCTGAAAAAAGAAATTCAGTATTTATTGGACAATGACTTCATTGAACCAAGTAATAGTAACTGGAGTTCACCTTGTATCCTGGTTCCAAAGCCAGATGGCAGTTACAGAATGTGTACGGACTACAGAAAAGTGAACACATTGACCAAAACTGACACATTCCCTATTCCACGAATAGATGATTGCATTGATAAAGTGGGAAGTGCCAAGTTTGTGTCAAAGTTTGATCTTCTGAAAGGATTCTGGCAAGTTCCACTGACAGATCGTGCGAAGGAGATATCAGCATTTGTCACTTCGGAGGGTCTGTTCCAGTACAAAGTCATGCCTTTTGGAATGAAAAATTCTCCTGCCACGTTCCAGCGTCTCATCAACCGTGTTACTTCTGGTTTGGAAGGATGTGAGTCATACATTGATGACGTCATTGTCTACAGCGATACATGGGAAGATCAACTACAGAGAATTCGCGCACTGTTCAATCGGCTGAGTGATGCCAAGCTGACAGTCAACCTTGGAAAAAGTGAATTTGGACATGCACGTGTGACATTCTTGGGTCACGTTGTTGGTCAGGGTCAGGTAAAACCTATAGATGCTAAGGTTAGTGCTGTCTCGCTGTTTCCAAGACCAACATGTAAGAGACAACTGATGCGTTTCTTGGGTATGGCTGGTTACTACAGGAAATTTTGTCCAAATTTTTCAGATATTTCTGAGCCTTTAACTCAACTCTTAAGAAAGAGGGTAACTTTTGTTTGGACCGATAAATGTGAATCAGCTTTTGAGAGCCTGAAAGCCATCCTCAAGAGTGCGCCAGTTCTTTCAGCACCAGATTTTAATTCACCTTTTAAACTGGCTGTAGATGCTAGTGATGTTGCTGCTGGTGCCGTTTTGTTACAAGAAGATAAGAATGGGGTAGATCACCCTATTTGCTATTTCTCACGCAAATTTGACAAACATCAGAGAAATTATTCTACAATTGAGAAAGAATGTTTGGCAATGATATTAGCTTTACAACATTTTGATGTTTATGTTACTTCTTCATCGTTGCCAATTACTGTATTTAGTGATCACAATCCTCTTGTTTTTATAAGTAAGATGAAGAACAAGAATCAAAGATTGTTGAGATGGAGTTTGGTGTTGCAAGAGTACAATGTTGAAATTAGACATATTAAGGGTAAGGATAATTTGATTGCTGATTGTTTGTCTCGCATATAACATACAGATGTTTACCAACGTTAATGATGTTATAAGAATTTTGTCTTGCAACAATGTTTTGAATTGTTAAAAAGTTCCAAGTTTGAAACTTTTTTTTTAAGAGGGGGAGTGTCACGGTGTTGTTGTTACGCTATGTTGTTGTTGTTGCGCCATACTGTTGTTGTGCGCCATGGATATTTCTAGAAATCGTGACCTAGTCAGTTACAAGTAAATATGTTGTCATAGCATTGTAATATCTATCGAAGTTTCTGGAGTAATAGTTGACTTGAGTTTGATTGGTTTGTGAGACCGATGGAAATTTCCAGACTTGTGTCTAGGTCGTTCACTGCGTAGTTACGGTTGTTGCCTGGGAAACGGAAAGTTCCAGAGTTTCTTGATAGACTATAAATATTGTGACATTCGGTGATCGGGGAGAGATTTTCAAACTGGTATTCGGGTGCATTAGAGTCATACCTTTGATACAGATTACTGGACTGGTTTCCTGTGAACGGACTTTGGCTGCCTTTGGTTATACATCCATCCACAAGCGACGGATATCGCATGGACATACCGTGATCTCAGAGCAGTGTTAAATTACGGACTTGGCACACGGACTTGGAAATCAGATGTGCACGTCAGCACAGACGTTTAAGGATACACTGGTATAGCATTGAACAGTAAGACTGTACTGAGGACATTTGTTTGTTGTATTAGCCTTACTTAATTTGTATTTGATTTTAGTGTTGTTAATAAATATTTTTGATTGTTAATCCTTGACTTCACAAACGTTTTCTGTTGCGTTTTTGCTGGTATTATATACGACGTAACACTGACACTTCATTTTCGTCGCTATGTAGCTGAAATATTGCTGAATGCGACGTTAAACCCTAATTCTCTCTCTCTCCCTTCATTTTCGACAAGCACGTGCTCCCCACTTTGTATAATGAAGGTGCCTTACGAGTGCGATGCTCGCAGTTATATGGACTATTATGCCCAACAGGCCGGGGGTGGCTTTCCGGTTTTTAGTGGTGCACGCATGCAACGTGGACATGGACTGGGGAACATACTCGGGAGCATCGTCAAGACGTTCCTGCCCTTGGTGACGCGTGGGGTGAAAGCACTCGGCAAACAAGCGCTACGCAGTGGACTGCAAGTGGCCGGTGATGTCTTGGGGGTACGGCACCCAAAGAAGCCTTGAAACGGCGGGCCAAAGAAGCGGGAGGCGTCTTGGTGGCCAAAGCATAACGCACCGTAGGGAATAAAAGACCTGCACCACCGAGACCACGCACCAGTCGACGACCGACCCAGCGACGACGCACATCGAAGACCCGGGATATCTTTTCTTAAAACATGTCCTTGATCCACGCCGAGTTCTGCCCCTCCACCAACACTGAATTTGATTTGTGGACCGTCCCGCCCACACAGACCAGTGCCGAGCAAGGATTATGGGTGGAGCATCTCCCGCTGTCCAGCATCAACGCAACAGGGCCCATCGAGTTCACCATCAGTAATGCGGATACGACCTATGTGGATTTAGCCCATACATACTTGTATGTGAAAGCCAAGATCGTCAATGGAGATGGCACCAAAATCGCCGACCAAACAACGGTGGGCCCGACGAATCTCTGGCTGCACTCGATGTTTCAACAGGTGGATATATTTTTCAGCGACAAACTCATCAGTGACTCGACCAACACGTACCCCTATCGAGCCTACATCGAGACGCTGTTGTCGCATGGGCGAGAAGCTAAAAAATCTCAACTGACAGCCGCTTTATTCTACCAGGACAAAGCCGAGCACATGGGCGCAGAGAACGACAATACGGAATATAGCAAACGGAAGGCTTTGACCGCGAACGGAGTCGCGGTGGATATGATGGGTCGACTGCACGCAGACATGTTCATGCAAGACCGATACCTCTTGAACAAGATCCCCATCAAAATCCGACTGATACGGGCGCCTCCCACCTTCGCCTTGATGGCCACTAACGTAGACGGGCATGCAGCTGACTATAAGATTGTCATCGAAGACGCAGTCCTGTATGTCCGAAAAGTGAAACCGAATCCAGCCGTTCAATTGGGACATATGAAAGCCTTGGAAACAAAACCAGCCCAGTACCCTATCCGACGTGTACAAACCAAAGTGTTCTCTGTGTCTGCTGGAAATATGAGCGCCAACAAAGAAAACCTGTTCCTGGGGGAACTATCCAAGCGATTGATCCTGGCCTGTGTGGAAAATACCAGTTTCAGTGGAGCCTACCCAGAGAATCCGTTTGACTTTAAACATTTCGGCATCAATTTTGTGGCCCTGCACGTGGATGGACAACAGGTCCCAGCCACGGCCTTAACACCGAACTTTGGGCGCAGGAATTTCATTCGAGCCTATCAGAGCCTGTTTACAGCCACCGGTCAAATCAACCAGGTCGAAGGAAATTTGATCAGTCGGGAGGACTACGCGAACGGATACACGTTGCTCTGTTTCGATCTGACCCCCACCTTAGAGAACGACCATCAGCTGGCCCTGGCCAAGCAAGGCAATTTACGGTTGGAAATCCATTTTGCACGAGCCCTCGGGACCACCGTCAATGTGATCTGCTACGCCGAGTTTGACAACATCATTCAAGTGGACAAGGCGCGCAACGTCCTGTGTGACTTTTCCACATAACATGGATACAGACCAAATAACCACCGTGCTGGAGAATGACCCAGAGACACGTATGGTGTTTCAAGGAGTGTTCGCCCGAGATGTGTTCCCATTAGACCGTATGTATCCTGCTGCATACGTTCTCAACACGGACCCGATGGATCGGCCCGGTGAACATTGGGTGGCCGTGTACTTGACAGAACAGCAGGGCGAATACTTTGACCCGTACGGCCTGCCACCTCTTCATCCCGATTTAACAGACTTCATGGATCAAGGCACAGAGACGTGGTGTTGGAACAGTCAAACGTTGCAAAGCCTGACCAGTAGCGTGTGCGGACAATATTGCTTGTTTTACCTGTACCATCGATGCCGGGGAAGACCTTATCTACCATCGTACAGATGTTTGACGAGTACCCCAAGGCCAAGGACCGCGATGTACTCGTATATGACTGGGCCGCCCATCATTTCAATGTACAAGCCCCGTTCTGGGCTTAAGTTCTTTCAATGTACAAGCCCCCTGTTCTGGGCTTAAGTTTACAAGCCCCCTGTTCTGGGCTTCAGTTCTTTCAATGTACAAGCCCCTGTTCTGGGCTTCAGTTCTTTCAATGTACAAGCCCCTTGTTCTGGGCTTCAGTTTTCACGTGGTTGTTCTCACGTTGTTGTTGGTCACTGAATAAAAAAATGAGATCTCACCAAAAAACCCTGTCTTGTGTGTATTATTCATAATGCATAAATGCCCAATGTGGAGATTCAGTCAAACTGAAATCAGTGGTGTAGGATGGGGCCAAAATGTAACCCATCAATGTTAGAATGCAAGAGCACTATAGTAAAATAGAGAGCCAATGAAATCAGCCCACAGACCAAGTACGTGTTTTGGTCTAGGTTTGGAGCGGGCATTTCATTGAGGTGCGTGTAAAGGAAGACGGTGAGTGAAGACTCGTTCAACACGTATAGATTAAGTTTATTACTATAAGTTATATGAGCATAATGCATGAAACTGGCTTTGAACACCGTATTAGCCAATCAGTGGCCTAGAATGGAGCCAAAGGTAACCCATCCATGTCCAGAAAACATTACCCGGCTGTACAAGAACCCGGATGTAGGCGCGGACGTAGGCGAAAGCATATCAGTACCCGGATGGAGACGTAGACGTGTACCTAGTACCCGTCCATTGGTTCTTTTATCGATCGCTCATTGGCTCTTTTTCTCGACCGCTGATTGGTCCAAATGGAACTGCCCATCCTTCCCAGGTTAATTTACAATCCTCTTTTGGGGTTCAAGCTCTGTATATATCGATTCCAACATGGCGGCTCCAACATGGCGGATTAATTTTCCAACATGGCGGCTCCAACATGGCGGATCCAACATGGCGGCTCCAACATGGCGGTTCCAACATGGCGGATTAATTTTCCAACATGGCGGCTCCAACATGGCGGCTCCAACATGGCGGATTAATTTTCCAACATGGCGGCTCCAACATGGCGGCTCCAAAATGGCGGATTAGCCGCCATTGTGGGGAAAAAACCCCAGACAAACACAAACAAGTGTAGACATGTCCAAAGGTCACGCCTCATTCAGCCAAACCGGAAGTGACGTCATATGCAAATTTCTCAGGTCAAAGATCAAGTTGCGCCAATTTAGCTTTTCCCTACATTGACGCGCGCGCGCGCTGCGGCCGGAGAACCCGTGCGCGCGCGCTGCGGCCGGAGAACCCGTGCGCGCGCGCGCGCTGCGGGGCCGGGCCGGGAAAGTTGGAGATAGTGTTTGAGCATTCACCCAAACCGGAAGTGACGTCACACACACACACTTGCGCAACCCCAGTACATGACAAACACAGACAAGTCTGGACATGTCCAAAGGTCACGCTCCATTCCCCCAAACCGGAAGTGACGTCATTTTTACATCCGGGTGAATTCACCCAAACCGGAAGTGACGTCACAAACACTTGCGCAACCCTAGTACATGACAAACACAGACAAGTCTGGACATGTCCAAAGGTCACGCCTCATTCACCCAAACCTGAAGTGACGTCATATGCAAATTTCTGAGGTCAAAGGTCAATAGGGCTCGCATAGACCCCCAAAACGTCTATTTCCATACCCTTTGGCTACCGCGCATGCGCAGAATGACCCTATTTCTACCCCACATCCACGCCATCAGAGGCTCCCTCACATAGGCTTCACATGGATACCTCACACGACCCATTCGAACCGTGAATAGCCCATCTCTAACCCAAACACACCCACACACACACCCAAAAATGCCTGCTTTCTATACTACGGCCAGGCTGCGCATGCGCAGAGTATTGACAACGTACGAACCATTAGTGTAGTCAAGTGCTCCTGCATGAGAGCTTCGAAATAAGACCTCATACGACACCATTGGACCACCAGGGACTCACCTAGACTCCAACATGTCCACCCCGTATGGATTTATACATACATTGGGCTTATATCCCAGTATATGGGTCTTTATGAGCCTACCCAGGCCTCGGTGACTTTTTTCAAAAATTTCACCGTTTCGCTCCGGGACACTTCGTATCATGTTCTAAATGACGAAACTAAGAAAACAAATCCAAACAACCCTACCGCAAATGTATAGAAGTAGGTTTCCCAGGGGGACAAACATTGGTCCTATACCCCCAGTATACGAGACTAAGAAAACGAGACCCCACAACCTATACCGCAAATGTCGAGAAGTAGGTTTCCCAGGATGGTCCTATACCCCCCATACCCCATATAGGCATTTTCCCGTAATTTAGAATAAAGTCCGTGTTCCGTATTTTTTTCAGGAAAAATTCTACATACACCCACCCTGGGACTAGGGGGAGATAACTCTATTGATAGGCAAGCCCCGTTAAGCCCGGCGACCTATATACCCACCATACCCCATATAGGCATTTTCCCGGATTTTTCGATAAAGTCCGTGTTCCGTTTTTTTTTTCAGGAAAAATTTTACATGCACCCACCCATGACTGGATGCCCCTTCATGAATGCTTCACATGGATACCTCATACAACTCCATCGGCCCATTAGAAACCCCGCTCGATCACAAAACGTCTATTTCCATACCCTTGGGCCACCGCGCATGCGCAGAATGCCGATATTTCAACTCCACACCCAGCCCATCAGATGTCCCTTCACGAATGCTTCACTTTGATACCTCACTCGACCCCATCGGACCATGCAGCGTATTTCCAGTCTAGGGACTACTTTTTCTCCACGGAAGCTTTTTGCCGCGACCGCATCACCGCCAGGACCGCATCACCGCGGAGGAATACATCCCCCTTTTCCACACAATTCAAGATGGCCGCCAAGCGCACACCTCCTCAAAAATTCAAGATGGCGGCCAAACTCTGGCAGATCGAGTTGTCTCCCTTGCGTCCAGAGTGTACAGATGGCGCTACTAGTTCCTCCTCAAACCCTCCTCATGACGTCATTACATCCGGGTGAAATACGGCTCAATTTAGCTTTTACCTACTACTACCGCTTCTGTCTTGCAGGAAATTAGCCTGGTTTTTCATGTGTACTATGATTTATTCTTTTAATTTAGTGATATTGTTATTATATGAATTAGGTCTTTGGATTATGGACGCTGAAATTCTTAAATAGACGACGGCTGAATATTGAATGACGGACTAGACGCTTGTATCCATGTAGTATTTTGTAACAAATGTGTCATATAATGTATTTATTGTTATAGATTTATTTGGCCCCTGATTTGAATACATATATCAAGAGCTGCTCTACACAGTATGACACAAATGGGCGTACATAGTTTCAACATTGTATCCTATCTATTGTTAAGAGTTTATATGCCTTTTCTTGGAAACGCGTACTTTCCAGGAAAACATATACTGTGATCGATAGGGAAACCTAGGTTAGCATGTCTGCTCTATTCAAGACTGTGTTATCTCATAGAAAAACATCGTATGATACTTAATTGATTTAGCGAAAGTAAGCAACTTTATTTAACCAACGTCAGTATTATGAACAAACAAGACAAAATTAACTCTGAACAAACTATCTGCGACTCACAGAGCACGTGCATCAAGTGAATATAACAATAAGCATAATAAACTATATAATTAAATAGATTTGTCATTATACATTTCATTTTATATGTTTTCTGATTTCATCGGTTTTGGCTTTGCATGTCAGCATTAATGAATAGATTCATGTATCATTCTCATCATTTTGCGGCTAATACAGACGAGACGATTGCATTTCCCAATGCACTCCACACAGCACAAACGTCTAGCTGATTAAGTTATCCGATTCAAACTACCAATCGCTCCCTCACATAATTATTTTCGAAAAGGTAATTTACAGCTGAGTGATAAATTTAAATTAAATAGCATATATAGCTGAGAAATCACAGACACATGCAGTGAATTATCACTTCTCTGGTACATATACACGAAAAAGGTACTCACAATATTTTCTATGCCTTAAATCTTATATAGGGGTTATCATGATATATAACATTGAATATCACAGAAACCGTATGGCATGTAATAACTTAAACCCGTCAGTACATACCGTTTAATTAAATTAGTAATCAAGCAGGATACTTGTAAATTATGTCCATATTGTGAATTAAGACTGGCATAATCTACTTTTACACGATTCGTCTCCCCACGTGCGATCTATATAGCTCATCTTTATCGGAAGTTGTCCCAAATTCATTTGGTAAACTGGTCCGTCGTCGGCTACCTTCGGAAGTAGTATACAGCGCGTAAAATAAGTCACATTTCACCCGGATGTAGAGGTCATAGAGGTCAATGATGAATATTGACCAATCAAATGCGTGGATGAAGTTAGACTGCGCATGTGCAGAATTGGTGGTGACGTCATAAGTGTGGATGTGCGCGTGAGGGCCAGTGGGAGGTGGGACAAGATGGCGGCCTGTTTTAGTGTAGTGTGGGAGGTGGGACAAGATGGCGGTTGGTTTTAGTGTGTGTGTGGGAGGTGGGACAAGATGGTGGTTGGTTTTAGTGTGTTGTGTGGGAGGTGGGACAAGATGGCGGCCTGTTTTAGTGTGTTGTGTGGGAGGTGGGACAAGATGGCGGTAGGTTTTTAGTGTGTTGTGTGGGAGGTGGGACAAGATGGCGGCCTGTTTGTGTGTCGTGTGGGAGGTGGGACAAGATGGCGGCGGGTTTTAGTGTGTTGTGTGGGAGGTGGGACAAGATGGCGGCCTGTTTTAGTGTGTTGTGGGAGGTGGGACAAGATGGCGGCGGGTTTTAGTGTGTGGGAGGTGGGACAAGATGGCGGCCTGTTTTTGTGTGTTGTGTGGGAGGTGGGACAAGATGGCGGCCTCTTTTAGTGTGTCGTGTGGGAGGTGGGACAAGATGGCGGCGTGTTTTAGTGTGTGGGAGGTGGGACAAGATGGTGGCCTGTAGAAAAACGTATAAAAGGAGTCGATTTTTAGGGTAGGGGTGTATTCAATCTGACTTACCTGACCTGCCTGCCTGCCTGTCTGCCTGCCTATCCGCTTGTATGAGACGAAAAAAGCATGAGACGTGGAGAAGAGTTTCCCTTGGACCCAGCAGCACCTCCGGTTGAAGTCTTGCCTGAAGACGAGCATGTCAGGGCCATTTATCAACGTCACTGGCCCACCATACGTCATTGTTTCCACCGTAACCGACGTCTTTTGGACTTGTATAATTTTCGACTGGAGGATCTCACGTATCTATCTACCTATGCCGAGAAAATTTTCAAAGATCAGGTGACAGCGTTCAAGTTGAATATCACTTTTGGATACATTTTACGGCACAAGGAGACGGACCAGCTGCGATATTATTATCCCAGTAATAATACCTATGTGTTTGATCAGCCGTTCACGGTGACGGATGCTATTTCTCTGGAGCCACTCCTCGACCAATTGACTACGTTGGATCCATTGGAATGGGCTCGGTTGCAACGCCCCAATACCCAATGGTTTGTGGAAATGGTGACTAACGTCACATTTTTCGTCACGAAAATGAGAGATCAGCCTATCGGTGCTCCTGTACTACTTCCCCCGTGGTTGCTTCGTCGACACGGCCTGTATGCATTAACAACAGGGGCGCATGGACCCTACAAAGACCGGAAATGTCTGTTTCGGTGTTTGTCCGTGCATCTGGACGGATGTAACCCCAAGGCTTGTGACCGAGTGGCCGAGAGGTATTGGGAGCAGTATCTAGAGGAACAAGATATGGACGCGCGACACTTCCGAGGTGTCCCCTTCAAGCATTTGGATGTCGTGGAGTCCCTGTTCAACGTCAATATCTTTGTGTATCGTTTACTACGGGAGGATGACGACGCATTTGTGGCTGAATTGGTGCATCGGTCTTCAGAACGGTATGCTGCTACGATGAAAGTCAATGTGTTCGACGACAATGGCGTGAGTCATTTTTCCCTTATCTACGATATGAGTCTGTACGCTCAGTCCTACAGTTGTGCCCAATGCCATCGTGTGTTTGACCGTTCCTACGAATTACATCGCCACGAGAAAATCTGTGACAACAGTGTCAAGCGCGTATATCCCGGTGGAGTGTATCATAATACGCCTACTATTTTCGAGGAACTGGCCGATGAGGGTATCATCATACCGGAAGAGGACCGTTATTTTCCCTACCGGGCGTGTTATGATTTCGAGGCCCTGTTGGAGCCCATGGACCTGTTTACAGCGAAAACGCAGTGGACGCAGCGCCATATTCCTCTGAGTGTCAGTATTTCCAGCAACGTACCCGGCTATGACGCTGCTCCGGTGTGTTTCGTGTCCACGGGGGACTCCCATGAGTTGATCACCCGCATGATGGGGTATTTAGAGCAAGTCAGTGCGGCCAGTACGGCATTGTTGGTCGCCAAGTTCCAGGACGTACTCGACCAGCTGGCCGAACGCATTCCTATACCCGATGTATCGTTCAGCGACAATGAAGAGTCCGAGTCCGAGCCTGTGCAGTCGCAGCCCCTGCAGTCGCAGGATGTTCCTCTACCTAAACCGTATGCAGAGAAATTGAAGTTACGGTTCCTACAATACCTAAGTCAGTTACCGGTGCTTGGCTTCAATTCGGGACGATACGACTTGAACATGGTGAAGGAATTTCTCTACCCTTACTTGGCCCAGTCCGATACCCTCAAGTCGGTGATCAAGAAGATCAATAATCATATGGCCCTCACTACCACATCACTGCATTTCCTGGATGTACGGAACTATTTAGCTCCTAATTGTAGCTATGATCAGTGGGTCAAGGCCTATAACTGTGCACAAACCAAAGGTTACTTCCCTTACACCTATATGACGAGTCTGGACCGCTTGGAAGACACCCAGTTGCCACCCCGGGAAGCGTTTTACAATGACCTGAAAGGAGAAGCTCTGCCCGAGGCCACCTACATGGAACTCCAACAAGTATGGAACGATGAACATATGCACACGTTGAGAGATTTCCTGGTATGGTATAACAATTTAGATGTGGTCCCCTTTCTGGAAGCGTCGGAAAAAATGGTACAACTTTTCCGTCGCCAGATGCACGTGGACATCTTTAAAGAGTGCCTCAGTTTACCGGGCCTGGCGCTTCGTCATCTCTTTCAAGACTGTTCTACCTACTTTTCACTCATTCAACAAAAGGACAAGGATATGCATGATTGTCTAAAAGAAAACATTGTGGGTGGCCCGAGTCTTATTTTCCACCGCTACCACGAGAAAGATGTGACGACTCTGCCCAGTGGCAAACCCTGTGCCAAAATCATCGGCTTTGACGCCAATGCCTTGTACCTGTGGTCTCTCGCCCAACCCATGCCCAGTGGTCATTATACACGTTGGTTAGCGGAAGGACGGCATTTTACACCGCAACGGACACCTTATAAACATCTTGCCGACCAGTGGTTGGACTGGGAAGCCTATCGACGGGGAATTTATATACGACACCAGACCAACGCCACAGAGAAGCGGATAGGAGATCGCCGTCTCCCCGTCGATGGGTTTGCCCTTGTACAAGGAACACCGACCGTGTTCCAGTTTTACGGGTGTTACTGGCACGGTCACGAATGCCATTTCAGCGCGGGCCGCTTTAATGCGCGACGTGGGAAAACACCTGAAGAATTAAGGGGGGAAGTGGTGGCCAACGGGGATTATATCAAAGAGCGAGGATTCCAGCTCATTGAAATGTGGGAATGTGAATTTCACACGATGTGCCAGGCCCGGCCTCATTTACAACGGTTCCTAAAAGAACGAGAGTACCCCTTGAGTCGTCGGCGACTGCTCAGTCTACCCCAGATGTTGGACGCCATTCGTTCGGGGCAGCTCTACGGCTTTGTAGAATGCGACCTGCATGTTCCCGACACTCTCAAGCCTCTCTTCGCCCAGTGTCCGCCCATCTTTAAGAATACGCTGGTGGGTCGGGCTGATATTGGAGAGACCATGGGCGCCTACGCAGAGCAACACGAGTGTTTGTCTCAACCTCGCCGTATGTTGATTGGCAGTATGTGGGCCGAGAAAATCTTGTTGGGCACGCCCTTACTGCAGTGGTACATGAACCACGGTTTGGAAATTACTCAAATCTATCAAGTCCTACAGTACGTCCCCGAGGCTTGTTTTGCGGAGAATGCGGACCTCGTCACATCGGCCCGTCGTCAAGGTGATGAATACCCGAATCAGGCCATGATCGCTGAATCTTGGAAACTCACTGGCAATGGTTATTATGGAAAAACGGTAACGAACCAGGATAAGCACGTCAACGTGAACATTTGCAATACTACCCAAGCCCGCAAAAAAGTGAATTCCCCGCTGTTTCGGTCCGTAGAGGTCATCGATGACGACATCTATGAAGTCACTTCAGCCAAGAAGACTATCCGGTACAATTTACCCCTGCAAATTGGGTGTATGGTCTATCAGGTGGCCAAGCTGAGGATGTTGCAGTTTCTTTATGACTTTATGGGTGTCTATTTTAACTCCTCAGACTGGCAACTCATGGAAATGGATACAGATTCGGCCTACATGGCCGTCTCCCACGCTGATTGGGAGTCCCTGGTGAAACCCGAGCTAAGAGAACAGTATGAAGCGGAACGGGATCAATGGCTACCCCGACGCGACCACTACACCTACGACAAGCGGACACCCGGCCTGTTTAAACTAGAGTGGAGCGGAGATGCTATGATCGCTCTCTCCTCTAAAACCTACTATTGTTACGGCGGTGATGGAAACAACAAGTTTAGTTGTAAAGGCGTGAACCGACGTGACCCTGCCATCGACAAGGCCCTCTACCTGGGCGTGTTGAAGAGCCAAGCGAGTGCCACTGGCACTAACAGAGGATTCCGAGTGGTGGACCACCAGATGCGTACCTACATCCAGAAACGAGACGCTTTTACTTTCTTTTATCCTAAACGAAAAGTGTTGGCCGACGGTGTGAGCACCACTTACTTGGACTTGTAAAATGTCACCCTATAACTGTTGATACACAAATGTAAAAGTCAGGATGGTCGAGTGGTCTAAGGCGCCGGTGCGTAAGTGCCGGTCGGCGCAAGCTGGCGTGGGTTCGAATCCTACTCTTGACAAAAAATTTTGTACCTTATCACTACTATTCTATGTGTACATACCGTATTCTATTTGTATAGTAACCCATTCTTGTTGACTTAAATAAAAAGAGAGAAAGTCAAAACCCATCATTGTGTTTTTTTCAATCTTTTATTTCAACGTCAGAACAACAACGTCATAACAATAATAAACAAGATGCGCGCAGTCCATTTTTTTAAGTTAACCAGAGAAATGGAGCATGCACATTAAAACGAGAGGCCGTCCAGTCATAGACGAGAACATCCCGGTCTTCGGCTTGACAATAATCATCAAACATATGTACAATGGTTGGCATAGAATGTCCTCTACTCCGGTGAGTGAGATAAAACACACAGTACTGTCCGCACACACTACTCAAGGGGCCTTGTAATCTTTGCGTATTCCAACGCCACTCTGTCGTGGAGACGTCCATGAATTTCACCAAATCGGTATGGAAGGGTGCAAGTCCGTAGGAATCAAAGTATTCGCCTTGCGCGCCGGGGTCAAAGGTCAGTTCCGGTCACGTGAACGGAAGCGGAAGTGACCTCCGGAGCTCCGGAGCTCCGAGTTCTCTTGTAGCAACGCCCGTCAACGCCCGGTGGTGGCGTCGGAGCTCCGGAGCGCGCCGGGGTCAAAGGTCAGTTCCGGTCACGTGAACGGAAGCGGAAGTGACCTCCGGAGCTCCGGAGCTCCGAGTTCTCTTGTAGCAACGCCCGTCAACGCCCGGTGGTGGCGTCGGAGCCCCGGAGCTCCGAGTTCCATGAGCTCCGGAGCTCCAAGAGCTCGGCGAGCTCGGAGCTCTTGCATATAAACACACACATGCATCTGTGAAAGCTTCATTATACGCCTGGTGTCCGTGGAGATGAGAGCCATGGTTTACGCATGTCACTTGTGTTCGAAGTCATTTTCCACGCCATTTAATCTACGTAGACATATACAGCGAAGCCATCTCAAGGAACGGAGTCCCGATAACGTGCAAATTCAAAGTGCGCGCGAGGAACGATCAACACCTACGT